>MU914789.1:13243-24043 GCA_036418165.1 Cooperia oncophora
TGCAAAATTTTTACAATGAGACCCTCCTTTCAAGAGTTACCCCTAGTACGACACATTTCCCTCATTCTACATACTTGCCATCTCCCTGAACACAAACCAGTAGTTGTGAAATTTTAGAAGGATAGGGATTCAGCTTCCGCTAGGGACCAGTCCTTTTTGGGATGCTGCGCGCCTTCCACCATATTTCAGAATCGTAATGGCATACCTGAGGCAATACGACCTATACACTTACCTGCGGGGGCCATAAATATACGCTCCAAATCACGGCAATGGGGAAGGCGTGGCTTTACATCAACAGAACATGCCGGCGACTGTTCTAGTATTCGTCTCGAGACTATCTCAATGAGTTCTTGTCCAGCATAAGGCAAGATGAAGACCGTCTTCAGTGGAAAGATCCCATAAATGTATATAAGCGGGCCATTTCCTACTGCCCGCTCAAAAAAATACTCCCATGAAATTGGGGAATTTTATGTAAGCTGGTCGTTAATGAAAATTGTTCTGCATTTTGAGGGACACACTGTTTTTGTTAATACCGCTGGTCATGACTTTGAGCTGAAGTTCAGCGTTTTTTTACGAGAAGAGTCTTTCGGAAGATATCTGAGTGAATCATCGTTTCAGTCACCAGTTTCGTTGGGCTTTCTTGAGCTTTCCATTACGAAGTTTGCAGTGAAGTGATGACCGTGGCCAATAGTAGTGGCCCAGATGGTCAATCTTCATCTTTTATTACGGCACAGCCTATCAAATTCAACTAGGACGAACGGGACATTGGAAAGGAAGTTTTTTCGAGTGCAGCAATCAAATGATGATTTACTAGGTCGTAGAATTCTTCGCAGAGATATCGTGAGAGCGACGTTATAAAGTCAGGTTCGTGAGCTAGTGTAAACTCAAGGGCGACCAGAGGAAAAAATGGTGGCTCGTCGAAGAATGAGTTCTGAAGTGGAAAACCATGTTAAACTAGGGGAGTGTGTGTTTATGCTGGAATGATAATGGAAGTATGAAATGTGTCGTTATACCGAATCTTGTACTGACACCTTTACTTCATATTTTTTTATTTTTTATGAATCGAGCTGCTATACTTTAGTTTTTCCGTTTTTTTTCCCATATAATTCTTGTGTTTATAAGTCTTTGTGACTTTTACTAATTTCGACGAATAATAGCGAAAGTACGCTTTGCGTTTAAGCATGGTTAGTGCTATGCGGATCGACAGGCGCTGAGATGACTTAGCGACGCAGTCCCAACCCGTTGTCTGCCGAAAATCTCCTTCGTCGTCATTCGTTACTCTTAGAGACACTCCTCGAAAAAGCTCCTCCATAACCTCAAGCAGCAGAAACATAGGCCAATCTTCTGCAAGGTAATCGGAAAATACGCACAGCAATGATCTTCCTAGCACAAAAGTAGCCTATGTGCTGCTGCATCTAGCCGCTAGTCACTAGGCGGCCCACTCATGCATCCCAGCCTGACACACGTGTGCAACTTTAGGTTGCAGCAGTGGTTATCAGACTGAGAAACTGAGTTTTACCAACTCGCTCGTTTGTTGGACGTTCGTCTAGGCCATTATGTGGCAACTTATCTGTATGTACAAGATACACTTGACCCTATCCCTGCGCGTCGTCAAAGCTAAGAACTTTCCGGACAACCTAATAACATCCCATGTTTTTTTTCCAGTTTGCGATCATTTTGTCGATTTTGTGGCTTCATGAAGGAAATTTCGGCTTTGCTGCAATACACTACAATGATGGCATAGTATACTAGTTCAGGGTACTGTATATATCGTTCTGACCGGAAAGTTCCGGGGTCAGTATGACCGAAATTCTGACTCCGCTTTGGAACGAAACCTCTTCTTTATAAGGTAATCACCAAAAGTAACTCATGTTCACCTGTCAGGTAGTTTTCCCAATATTCAGAACTTACTGAGTCCAATAACAATATTTTAATAAGATTTTATATACTATTTTGATTGCTACAATCCTTAATATACTTTCCTTATCCAAGGATAAGTTAGGAGAGGTCGGCATCGCCTCAGTAAAGGCATATATGTAACTTTTGTTCGGTTGTGTCAGTAAACTGGGTTTGGCCCGCCGCCAGCCCGTTCTCCACTAGTTGCGGATAAGCGACAACCACTGCTGGAGAACAAATCATATGAACGATATGATACACACTTGTCGCTTGCCGAGAGAAAAAAAGAAGAGGAACGGGCTGGTACCACGCCAGACCCATGCCCTTGATGCGCCCTGCCATCCGCAGCGAAAAAGAATTTAACTTATATATCATATCATCTTGTCGTAATCATATCATCACCATATCATCAGCGGTATCATCTTGTCCACATGCGCTTTTTGCGTTCTCACAGCGTATGTAAAAAATGAGCCTTTTCAAAAGATTCAAGTGTAGCGTCGGCCATCATTTGCAGTTTATTAGGGTATGCTATGACCGTAATTGGCTTAAAGTCATCTAGCTTCAACTATCCGAAGTGCTACCAGTAAACAGTAGAACAACTGCACATCTGCTTTTGGCCCTTAAGGTGTTTTCTCCCTTGAAAAATCTTGTGAGGGTGATATACATGCTGAAAGGAACCCCGCGCTCCTTACCAAGCGCTGTTGCCTACCAGAAGGTCCTTCCACTGTACACGAAGAATAAAACTCACCCACACCCACTCGATTCTACTTGTCTGCTCGGCGTAACTCATGGGTAACCGTAGTGGAAATTTTGCCAACAACCGCGGAAAAGCTTTGTAATTATAATGTGGGTATGGTTCCGCGTTGTGGCCAGCTTAATGATGGTTGCGTTCGGTTGCGTCTCCGACTAGTTGCGTGAACTGTCACGATTTCTTTTCGCTTGCCACCCAACACGTTGCCTACTTTTGTACAAGAAATATTCAGCTCCCATGCTCTGATATCAGTGAGACACCGTGAGAGGGCAACTTTACTGAATGGGGAAGGACAACCTCCCTGAATGCAGCGCAGGTGTTACCTACATCGACTTGTGAGGCCCTACAGGAATTAATTATTCAGAATAGGTGGGAAAATAGCATGGCTATGGGAACCTTTAAGACCCGAAATCTTCCACGAAATTGTTACCTTTTGTTATAAATGGTCCCACTGCTTCCACCGTTAGATACACATTTCGCAATTAACGGAAAAGTGCCATTCCTTCCGGGTCGTTATCTGGGTCCCCAATCACAATGGTGTGCGCTTGCTGAGCGTCGAGAGTTTCAAGAAGCATGTTGCTAGTTCACAATCTAGCCCCCTAAGGTCCATGCCGACCCAGTGTAGGGGTCGCCATGGTGATGGTCGATCAACTGCCACGAAACAGAAAGTGATAAGAATTCGAACAGAGAAAGTAAAAGACATCATAGGTGCATATCGCTATCGCATCAACAAGTGAGCCCGCCCACGTGCTCCTCTGCTCGTACATTGGTTGCAGGTAAGGGGATCTTGTTCAGGGCGTTTCCAACGATTTTTTCGCCCTAACGAACGCACCTTTTTACAGCTTCTGTTTCATATTTAAACACCAATGCTCATTTTAGCCATCGCAGTCTGTAGACGTAGCTACATTTATATTAACTACTGTACTTTTAATACGCTAAAGATCTTGCTCAACGTAGTGCTTTCTAATTCGACATCAAGTTACGATTTATTGGAATGTTGTCATTATTAATGTCGTTATAAAGAGAGATCTTGTAGGAGTTCAACCTTCAAAGGGATTCGGTCGCTTCGCGAATTTCTCGTGCTTTAGTCGTCGCTTTACTGACGAGCTGTCGGCGGGTATCATTTCCATCGATTCGAAGATGTTGTCTAAATAGGTGAACTTCGAAAGGAAAAAAATCGGTTCGAATGTCACACTGTCATCAAGGAAAATCATTTGTAATGGTCTTGTCCCTGCCCTTTGGACGAAGTGTTTCACAGAATTCTCACGAGAAATTGTTCACAATTTCTTCTCTTCACTTTTTTCAGTAAGCATTCCAATTTGCTGGACTGCCCATAACTTGGCAAGCTCGCGTACCGTACCCCTCCCCACAAATAGGCCCTTGCGCTGAAAGCCGGTTTGGCGCCGACACTCGCAAGCACTGAGCTTAACGTTCCGAGGGAAAAGTTCGATCGAAATCCGGCTCAAATTTCGAAGTGTGGGGCAGTTGGGAACAAGTATTGCTATCTTTTTTAAACCAAAAGGGAAATCTACCTTTGAGTGGACATGATCCTCTCTTTATGTAGATGTTGACGAATGGAGAATAAACAGGAGAGTTCCTCGAATCGATTTTCTCGTAAAATTCACAAGTGAATACCTTTCGACCCCCGATCATTCCATAGACCACAGCACGACATTTCTGAAAGTACTCGAATTACGTTAACTATAGTAACACATATCATAACATCATATTTATTGATTTTCCCTCAATGGACACAGGCATGCAGAGGGGGGGGGGCAAAAAAGGACACTTCTTACTCAACATTCAAGGCGATTTGATATTCCGATTAGACGTTCCCACCACCATATTCAACAACACTTGGATATTGTAACGGTATTCTCCACAGCCTTCCTGACCAAACGCCATCAGAGAGATTTCTGACCCGCGGCCGCTGATCTGGTGCCTGAAGTTCCCGGGTTCGTTGATTTCCTGCACACTAGCAACCCCCCCCCCTGTTGATCTCCTCCCGAAAACCCGATGAGGTTTGAGGTCAGCTAAGGGGCGTATTGGGCATTTCGGCTCTTCTCAAAGGCGACTCAAGGCCTTTTGATTCCACGTAGGCGAGAGTTTTTCCAACACCCTTCGATTCCCCGTGCTGGCACTCAATCCTGTAGCAATACGAAGTATGCAGGACGGTACAGGGCGGAGCAGGAGCATGGATGGGCGGCAGGACAGTTCTCCTCGAGGCTGGTTGCGCATGGATAAACATCAGAGTTCAGGTAAGTTCGGGGTTCCACGGCAAAAAATATCGGTCTCCATTCCAGGAACTTCCTGTTGATACCATAAACCCGCGCCTTAGCGACTGCGGTGAAGATGATATCCTGGACCGTAGTGACGTTGTCGGAGTCGGAGCTGGGATGTTGGTCGGTCTCCCATCATCAAGGGTACCGGTCTTCTTGGTAGCTGTCCATGAGTGACTCCATGCAAGAAGTTTCGCAGCTGTTTGGAGGTGACGTGAATCCATAGGCCTTCTCCAGTCAGGCTGCGATTGGAGATGACTTCATATTTTGGTGTACATGAAGGTGATGGGCGAGCCAGCCTCGCTCGCTGCCTCATCTCAGGACGTCTTGGGTATCTTCCGGGGCCCTTTATACCTATTCCACATCTTCTGTCTGCTGATGCGAAAACTTTGCTGATATTGTGATTCGGCCGAGAGCTGTCTGGTTTTTTGCCCCTCCCCCCCCCCCTCCCCTGTGCAGTTGATATGGTCGCCATACCGGACGGGGCCGCGTCAGGCAGGCGTGACATGGAGCCTCTTTCAGGCCAGCGTTCGCTAGCCCAATATGTATGGCGAATTAGTGGCCGCGTGCAGTTTGAACAACATTAGCAGGGGCAAGGATGGGTTGTCTCGGTTTATTCTGAAGTCCGAGCCACCTCACAGCCACCCCGGACTACTGCTAATGGTCGAAAGATATCAACTGTTGGAAGCTCGGGCGGGCGTGATGAAGCAAACCTAGCGTAGGAGTTTTCATACCAGGGCTGCTCATGGACAAAGTTTTTGGCAATCAGATCGGCTTGGAGGCCCATGTTCGAGGCCCGACCCTCCACACGGTCTTTAGGCGTGGACTGGCTTGCTAGAACCGTAGTATTAGTGAAAAATAGTCTGTTAATCTTCATTACGGTCGGGTCTCTTCGGGACACCTGGTGGCCAGCATCGATCTTCAGCTGCCTGTCATAACCGTCTGTAGCCATTGCAGGAAGGTCGTGCGGGCGGGCGGAGGGGTGTTGGAAGGCTAACCATGCACGATCAGCTAGTATTCGACGAAGAGCATCGTACAGAGGGGGGGGGTAAAGGCACGCGGAGTCGGCCGGAATGGTGTGATCTAGAAACGTGCTCAATTATTGTAATAGGCAAAGCTGACTAAGGGTCAAGATGAGAAATATGTGGGCTTGCTGAGCATAGATGTACGAGCTTGACGAGTGAGCGTTGGCGGGGGGCCCTCAGAGGAGGAACGGCAGCAAGAGGGCCATGTGTGTGTAGCGAAAGCGGGGGTCCATTTGCGTGTGGATGTAGAACTGTGTCATGTCGCGGCAGAAAAACTTTTTTGCCGTGGGTTGGTTGATTCAAGTGTTGGTGTCATCAGCGTCACTGATCAACTCCATAGGAGGACACAGCTGCACAGGTAAGGCAGGTACGAGCATGGGTGTACTGTGGTGTAGGAGTGGTGGGTGGGTGTCGAGTACGACCCCTCGCCCCGGTCTTCCAGACAACGGCCCGCTGGCGATCTACGCGCGAAAAAGTACGACTCCCATGTGTTCCACACAACGGACGGCTGTACCCTGGCATGTAAGGATGCAGGCAGTGCTTTTTCAAAGCAAACCGCACTGGTCGGTCCTAAGATGACATTGATCGGTACTTGTTGACGCAGAAACACTTCCCATGAATCAAGTGATATGTATAGTGAAACAGCCTCCGCGCGCGCTGGTAGCAGGGTTCGCGGCGGAGTCCGCAGAGAATGTAGCGGACTTCCGTCACTGAAGTGCCGAAATAAAGGCCGACCGAAGAATCCCGAGGGTGCATCCATGCTGCCTATGTGTCCTACACCACAACGCACCTAAACGTTAATTACTGCGCTCGTTGCCTGCAGCGTCGTAGGACGGTTTATGCTCGTCGCAAGATAAAAAGCGTTTTGCACTTCTGGCTGGCTCACAATTCGTCTTGCTCCCGGTAATGCCTTTGTCGCAAAAAAATTTTCTGCGGGAAAACAATAACGGGACGAGGGTGCCTTTGGCAGAACTGTTATAAGGGTGGTAGCATTGCGGCGGAGCGGGAGGGGGGGCTTCACTGCTTTCACTACTTCCGGTTTACAAGTCTCACTCTGGTGAAACTTGTGAACTCTTGTGAAGCTGGAGCAAGCTCGTCTAGCCACCATGGTAAAACGTGTCAACTCAAGAAAAGGCTATCTAGATGGGTCGACACATCGATGGGAAGCAAAATGCCCCCCTCCCCCCACCTCCTCCCCCTCCCTGTCGCCGAACTGCGCCTGTGTGATGCATTTGGCGCCGTCCATTTTTGGAGAAGTGGACGGGATAACAGCGCACAGACTGCCTTGTTCAACTCATTCTGTTGAATTCCCGTGTCAGATGTTGTTTGGAATATCAAAATGTGTACAGGATTCGTGCAGTACAAATGGACGTTTCAGAAATATGCGCAATCGCCCTACAACGCTGCGAAAACGAAGGCGCGATTATTAATTAACAAGCAACCATACTCGATTGAAACAGGCCCGGACAGGGACACATCACAAGGCCCGTGCTTTCGTGCTTCGCACTTTCAAGTGACGGAGGTGGAGCGTTTTCAGAGACTATGGATAAGGCTATCAATCACAGGAGAGGCTTCTGGTCTTCTTCAAAGAATCCACGGTATAGAGAAGGGCAATCGACGAATCCGATAAAAAAGGTAGTGATAAATAATTTAAGGCTCAACTGGTTTGGTAGGGCATCAAATGGTACGCAGCAATGCTTGTAAAGGTTACCCTGTGGAGACCTGTTAGTTCCTGTGAACAAAATGGCTCACTCGCACGATTCCGCAAATTCGCAGAAGTTCACAGGTTTCATGAAGTTTAGACCTGTTATGTAACACAAACCAACAAAAGGAAGTAGCGAAGCGTAGCGTGCAAGATACCCCCTCCAAGCCAATTAGCAGCTAATTTCACATTCCATCAAGCAATGGGTAAGTAAGAAAAAGTTTTTTGAGCCGGAAACAATCCGCGAAGAACAAAAAAAGTTATTGGTTTCGATCGTACTTAGTATGCTGATGAGTCAAAAGAGTACTCACTTTGCCTGGCTGTGACTGAAGTGAGAGAGCAGACCAGTAAAGAAGCAATGGCGAGGTGGTGTCGATTCATGATCTGTCCGCACGATTCAATCCGCAGTCGCGAAGTCAATCCTTTTTATCCAGTTCTCCATTAGGTTTTTCCGCCCCCTAAAGGGGTCAGGCGTCGCTCGCACGCCAATCCAGCTCCTCTCTGTTCACCAACAATGATGAGGCGCGGCAAGTTGAAGTTCGCCATATATTTGCGCATTCCAAAGGGATCATCCGATTGGAACGTACATTATGATAGCAGATCCCATGTTGCGATAAGCCGGATGCCGTCTCGGTGAGTCCCGGATAGCTAATTGAGATGCGGCTAGTGAAACCCGTTCTCATGGGTTTATCAGTGGAAGCGCTCACAAAAGCAGACGCGGTATCGCCATCTTGACGTTCGCATTGTTTCCGAGTGGACGACAATATTTATGGCTTCGGAAATGGTGGGATTGAAGAATGAAATCTTATCATTCATGAAAGATTGTCTCACCGTTGACCGGAAAGAGAAAGGAGGCGCTGATTTTGACTTCATTTTTGACCGGGGCCCCTTTTTCCGCAGTGTCATCTGATTCTGCCTAATAGAAATCACAGTGCCATTTACATGAAGCCTACAACTTTTTGACTACAAATAGTCCTACCACATCGTGTAACTTATAAACTAATAAATACGTGGACACTGGCCGAATAAAAAATGACATTATGTTTACGCCGCCTTTATCCGCGATTCGAGCAGATTTCGCGATCAAAAGGTTTTCTTCTGACAGATTGCGACAAAACTTTTCTCTCAGCAGCACAAGTCAGAGCACCAGCACCACAGGTGGTTTGGCACAGACGCACTATAGCTCGCATACCAAGAGGTTTAACACCAGCTGTAATATTCTTGTTGAGGAGGTCGAATACCTTGGTAAGTCTGAGGATTTGGTGGTCGCCGAGGTGTTTTCTTAGGCGATTTTCCGCCAAGTAGACGTAATAGTCTTATAGTGGTTCAAACAAACTTCAGGCACCGAATTCTAGCAAAGTACACTTATGAAGAAAGTTTCGATCGAATTTCGGCTGAAATTTCAGAGAGAGGGGCAGTTTAGAGTAAATTGCGCTCCGCACTCTTTTATTAGGTAATCCCATTCAAAAATGCCTAGACATATAGAGGAATGGCAGAACCATTTTTGGAGGTTTTAAAACCTTTAGCAAATATGTATCTACGAATATGGCGAACCTACGCCACAAGAATAAGTTTTTCAAGAAATTGATAAAGAAGCCTGAGTGATTAATCAGCGCGCGGATTTTGAATCAGGCGTCATTAAGAGGAGGTGGCGCTGCTCATATTTGACCGATGCTCATATTTGGACCAGTAGTTGTGTGTAATGGTTATTTCCGCAAAATACAAGGTGAAGGTTTGGAAGGTTTGGTTCAGGAGCCCGAAGAAGGAAGAAAGGAAAAAATTTGTTGTCGTGGATGGTCCCATAATGTTCATCCTGCACAAGAAAAAAGGGTGGATGAAGTCAAGCGCTGAATGTCTGATCAGAGCCTGGACCTTTGTCGAGCTTCCCGCGAGACTGACATCCCTGCTGCAACTGCTGCCCGAGTTATGTCCGATAAACTGAGGATGGTCAAGAGGGTGGCATGGGTACCTAATTTTCTTATAGAAGCACGAACGCAGTACCGATTCTATACCTCTAGCAGTAATGTTCTCAGCATGAGATGTCACTCACAACTGTGAAAACGCACCCCGGCCCTAGATGAAATATGGGTGGTCTTGGACCTCGAGCCAAAACTCACAATCGTCAATTTTGTATGAATGCAGATGAGAAGCCGCCCGAGTTCTACCATGAGGAGTTACGTGGGCGCAAGTGGATGATCATCATAGCGAAGGATTCCCACACTGTGGCTTTCAGGCGGCTCTATACAGAGAATAAAATCGTCGCTGTCGGTGTATATTGCCTGTTCCTCGGCAATCAGATCGACAAATGGATGATACCACACAACTACAAGAAGGCCACCGTTGCTCGTCATAGTGCCAGACCCCGAGTAACTGTATTGTAGGGCAGTGCTGGGACACAAACAATACTGAGACCTGGGTTCAATCGCCCCATTCGCTCAACATAAAGCCGTTCGATTCCAACTGTTCTGGTCAGTCGAGGGTACTCTCCGACGGCAAACGCTACAATGTTTTGTCATTCGCCGAAATTGGCAGCAGCAATTTACTCGCACTTGTTGAAAAACCGAAGGTACCAGAGGTCCAAACGCTTTCGGGGCCCTGGGAGCGGTCATTGGTGGAAGAGGGATCTACTTAACTCAAAGCCAAAATATTACTTTTCTATCTGTTTTTCTCTTCGTTTTATATGAATAAGATCTTCGGCACTTTTGAATGGGATGACCTAATACTATGAGGTTGCTTGCTCTTTCCACCAGGTGTTCCTTTGAGGGGATGAGGTGAAATCATGTTCTGTTTTTTACAATGAAGTTATCTTTTTGAAGAGAATTGTATAAGATCAAATATATCCACCGTTGCTACTGCGAAATCCTTGTCAGCCTTTGGGCCAGGGCACGCCATCGTTGTGATAATCACAACGGGGAGGTCGTATTTGGTCTGAGAAAATTTTTTTTCGACAGTTGATTTCGGCGCTGTTTGGCGACGGGGGGGCATTTTGCACTTTAACGACTTCCCATCGACGTGTCGACCCATCTAGACAGCCTCTTCTCGAGTTGACAGGTTTTACCATGATGGCTTGACGAGCTTGCTCCAGCTTCACAAGAGTTCACAGGTTTCACCAGAGTGAGACTTGTAAACCAGAACTAGTGAAGCAAT
>MU914790.1:2242-20725 GCA_036418165.1 Cooperia oncophora
GGGATGCTCGGGTGGAACCAAAGAACGATTTTTTTACCCGGGGATATCGGAACACCTTTCACCGCAAAGCCTTCTTCTTTCTTATTTCGTTGTTTTCCTTTTCTTGTTATCGTGATACCCTTATCGTGATACAGTGAGTTGGAATAAGTGTTGATCTTTGGGACATAGTCAGGACGAGCTGGTACAGTCGGTGAGGAATGGGATGGGGCGCGGGGCGAATCGTTGTTTCAAGCATGACAAAAAGATCGAGAAGTCATGTAATCCCCGTTCCAACTACACTGACAACAACTTCACTTCAATCACCAGAATGCACTTGGAAATAAAAATTAAAAAAAAATAAATTCCATTTGTTGCCTTACCACTATTTCGATGTAATGAGGTAATTCTTTAGTACACGTTTGAGATGGCGATGACGTGCGATGGTTGCGCTAACGCAGCACGACGAGTTCTTGGGAAGCTTGGAGGTAAGTCTACGTCATCATTCTTACTCGAATGCTAAATTTCATCATTATCTTTAAGACAAGGTAACCATTGACAACATTGATGTCGGCACGAAGCAAGTGGTGGTCACCACCGACTTACCGGCCAGTGAGATATTAGAGACACTAAAGAAAACTGGCAAGGAAATAAAGCAGTTATAACGAGAACTTTTACCCCTCTAATTCTTGCCGCTTACGTATTGTGGGTCTTACGGTTGTGATCTTTTGTTGTGGATGAAATACTAATATGTCATGTGTATAATAAATATGACGTGTACAAAGAATTTTTCCGAATTCAATTAAAACTAAAAATAAACTGAATCAGAATACATAAAACAGGGGCGAGTTTGGAAGATTGGAGTCGGCAATAATTAAGTCTGCTCATTAAAGTGGAGTGACTATCAGATCTTCATGTACAACAAAGTAATGACAAATAAACCAAGTCCCTTTCGACCAAAAGGCAATTTTCAAAGGAACACTGTTCACACACAACATTAGTAGAGTGTTTTCTTAGGTGGAAAGCGAGCGCATTTATCGTAGAGATGCACGCGAGTTGCGTGCGCGAAAATGTTCAGGTAAAGGGCGCGTAAAGAGAAGGGGCACATCAATGACGTTATTCCCTGACAGCCCAACCGCAAACGGAATGCCGCTCCGCCAACCCTTGCTAACCTGTCTCCGCTTTACTCCATCTCTAGTGCCCCAGAAGCGAAAAATGAGTTTTTGCCTGCGAAGCTGCTCACCTTCCCGTCGCAGACGAATGCATGCTCCGCCCGCTACGGGCGGGGCTTAGCACAGGTCACGAGTGCTCTTTGCATCTTGTCCCATGTCCTACCCATCCAACCTTGACCCGGCCTCTCCAAAGTGTTCTTCAGGTAGAGTGGAATTCCTGGACAAATAAAAAAAACAAACATAGAAGCAAATTTTATAATAGTAGCGATGTTTCATTACCGTGTTAGCGACGTCTCGTTGAACACCAGCCTTAATATAAATATTCAAATAATTTCGGACACACCCCTTACAACAGGCAGTTGATAACTATACCACACTAGGTACTGCTGCAAACCCCGCCCCAACATCCCCGCCCACTTTTCAGCGCGGTCACGGTTTTCCAAAATTCTAGGTAAATATTCATTTTTTAATGTTACGTAATCTCTACCATCGCCAACCAGGCCATATAACACATCTGACTCTACCATCGCCAACCGGGCCATATAACACATCTGAGTCTTAGTTTAAAGCGGAAAGTGTTTTCAAATCCGGGACCATTCAAGGCAAAATGAACCCAGTTAAGGTTATTTCATTCATTTATTCGCGACTCAAAATCGGCAAGAACTTCCCGGACAACGAATCTACCGAACAATAATGAGGGGAACGCTTGAAGTGAAAACACCAGTGGTGAGGAAGATTCTACCTCAAACGACAAGTTTCTGGCTATTTTAATGATTTTATGGACATAAACAACAACTTATTATTAGGGTTTTCAAATGAGGTATTGTCTGAACGAGCCACGTGGTTTGAGGGAACTTTGGCCGCGTTCGTACTCCATAACTCGAGCGGTTCTGTCGCGCGTTTAAGTGACAGTATGCAGCGGTCCAAATAAGTTTCATTCTAACTTCGATCAGGCTAGCAAGTGCAGCGGTCCACAATTAGCGGTGGAGCGCGGTTGGTAGCATTGATAGCGCGATACCGAGATCTGAATGGCTCGAGCCACGAAGTATGAAAGCTGCATTACATGATAGAGAAACAAACTTCGTTCACAAACAACATGGAAAAAGTTTCAGATTTACATCGGAGATCATAGTAAAATCATTCCAGTAATGCATAAAGAACACAAACTGATATATACTGACGCTTGGAGAGTCCTCTGTCCACCCTTACTGTAACAACACAAGTTTTCGCTGGCCTGGACAACGAACGACAACACGTCCATCTGAGTCGTACAACACTTCTGGCACGTATTCAAACGGCGGACTGCAATTCCAGAGATTTTCTTAACACAAAAAAGTACCATAGCTGGTGGTCATACTTTCTTCAGCGTTTTCAGCGTGAGGCAGAGTTTCAAGCGTATGCCAGCGTAGAGCAGCATAGCATAATCGAGCGACTAGGAAGGTATAGATATAGGTCTAGCGTTTCGAGCGTACGCCAGCATTTTCAGCAACTGCTCGCCAAAAGCTCAAAAATGATTACGAAAACGCTCAGAACGCAGGGGTACACTCCAACGCTAGACCAATATCTACACCTTTATAGCCGCTTGAAACGCTGACGAAAAGTATAAATGCAGCCTATCAATCTTCCGCAGATTCACTTACTTCGGGAATGCTTCTAATCGCTCTTTAGTGGGATATACCATTTCTGATGTATCTCGCAAATACCATCCATAGTTTCTCTTCTGAAACAATGGCCAGTGAAAGTCAGTAAATCCTGTTGACTAGCGGGGAAAAACTGAAGGAAAAGTAAACAAAAAAAAGAAAAAGAGATCGAGCGAATTTCCGAGTAAAGATACCGTTGCTTTCTCTTGTTCTATTATAGTTCCTTGAGGGAGGTCTGTATATTCAATAGTTGCTAGGCAATTCCGATTTGCACATTCCAGAATTCGACGACCAGTGTTTCCAACATTCACAACACGGAGACGACTTGCTTTACAAAGCCAACAACGTGACGGCATTTTCTAAAAAAATTAACATCCCTAAGCGGTACTGACAATAAAGCAAGAAAAATTGTTAAACACATCAGACTGTTAAACACTAAAATCAGAGTGGCAAGGCGCGTCTCTACTACAGAATACGGGAAGCCATAAAAATTCGCCCCTTGGATCTCTGTCAAGCGGCAAGGTCTGACTCAGCCTTTTCCCACGTCGTATGTAGCCCTCTCAAGAGAAATTCATTGCAGCCCTATTTCAAAATATGGCATATTCTTACGTTTACTATGGTAATTCCGTCAAACACTCAAACATTGCACGCGTACATTTACCATGCTGTAGATATCGAACGTAAAGAAATGAAAATGAGAAGAAAAATGACCGCTGGGGGAGGAAATAAGTCCAGGTCTAACATTCACCAAGCGCTAGCGCCGTTTGGCTTGGTGGGGCATTTCGCTGTTCCCATCGATCAGTGCCGATGGCTGCAGTGGCGACCTGTTAACTCCTGTTAGGCTGTGCAATAGCGATTTCCTCACACCTGACAAGAGTTCACAGGTCTCCCAATGCGAGACATGTAATAACAAGATCTAACAAAAGAACCAGCGACTGTGCAAATTTTCCCCTCCCCTAAGCCGAACAGCGCCGTATGCCCCTGGTTGGACGAAGAAAGTCCTAAAATTGAGGCGTTCAACGTTGTTCACTGCCTTTCTAGAGTGCGCCACGTATTCTAACTACGCCCAACTTTCTACCAAGGGGGATCCCAGATCACAGCTTTTTCATCCGTTTTTGCATAATGCACAGGGCTTCCCTCAGAGCAAAAGAAGTGAGGTTCGCTTCCGTTGAGAGGCCCCAACAATGAAACCCTTGTCTTGGTGAGCCCCTGATCCTCTGATGTCACCACTAGGCATTCCAACCTACTTCCGGTTGGATATAACAGCGAAGAGCTGGGTAGGTAGGTACTGTAGCGCGTCTTTTCTCCACACGATGAACAATGCGGTAAACTGCACGTTGTCACCCATGACTAGCCAACTCGTGATTAGCGACATGATTGGCGATTATTTTCCTTTGAATATTTTACGTTTGCTACGGGGAAGCGACAGCTGTCATCCTTTCTTTCTCCAGCTTAGTGTCGCTATCATGCGTTTTGTTCAATGAGTAGTGGTTAGAGCGCGTTCAGACTTCGCGATCGCGCGATCGCGAAGTCTGAACGCGCTCTTACGTATCATATTTGTCGTCTCAGTTCCTGATTCAAGTTTATTTCCTTCAAGTCTATTCTATCTGCTCAGAATTCTCGCGATTCTTTTTCTCTGTCTTCGTATGTGTGACTGAAGGTCCCTCTCTCAACTGAAATCAATAAATAAACAACGGAAAGGGGTAAATAAATTGCGATAAACGACTCTCCTGCTTTGAAGGGAAGGGAGGTTCGCTGTAAAGGAAGAATTCGATCCCGGATTACACCCCCGCACTACGCGCGTGGTGAACGGTTCCTGTTCCCTACTCCACCTTCGCCAATTATACTTTGAAAAACATAATATGTGCCCTCCAAGAACTTGGGGGGGGGGGGTGGCATAGGCGCAAATCAGACATCTGCTCGATAGGCCCTACAGATCGTCCACTTTCAGTACCCAGTCCCTTTATAGCAATGAAGTTACTTGTAATTTTTTCAAATGTATCGAGGAAACTCACAGGTCCCTCCACCTTTTTCGACGCACCTCCATCCTGACGTGAATCCTCTGAAACCAGTTGCTCTCATTTTTTTTTCACTGAACTCTCTCAAAGGTCTTTTCATCAGCCTTACCGTGAGCTGCAGAACGAGTAAGAGGTCCCTCTTGTCGACATCTCGCTAACTTAGCAATTAATGATGGGTCGATCTCAATGACTGTGTCAGAGTCGAACGTGAATTGCAATGGTAATTGCGTACTCATAACTGGAAACAACTGCCTAGCTATTTGGGAAATCCTTTTTGTGATAATGGAATAGTGAAGTATTTGCTCGATATCTACGAAATTGATTAGATAATGCTCTGACAGAAAATAATTTATTGCAGCCCTTTCGAACGAGATACATACATGCACAACCAAGTAACTCTCCAACTTAAGCACCTATCTGTTCCTTAAATTATAAATGAAGCGAAATAAATAAAGACTCGATCACGTGATGCACAATCTCATTTCCATCGAATCCTGCATAAACAAACATGCAGAAAAGTTATTGCGAAGATAAGTTATTCTTTGGCAAAACCACAAATATTGTTGTCCATCTCATCACTGACAAACGTTGCGTGATGGATGAGGAACGCATCATAAATGCCATCTCTTGACAAATCTTCTGGTGCGTTTCGAGCATGCTGCTGAAAGATCAAATGTGAAATCATGCAAAAGGTGGTAGGTGGGCTGTCGAAAAGGGGTCGGGCTAGGGGATGATCTTGAAAGTCTAACGCCGCCCTCTATCCATCACAGTGCTACATCCTGATCTCATCATCGGATGAAACAAGCAGACAAAGACAAACTTACGAGGTGAATGGGTACGTAGCTCCAGTCCCCTTCCCGTTCACTTTTGACAGGAGAAGTTGGCACTCTACTGCAGCTTCACCTCAGACCTTCTCACCTCAAGCATGGCAAAGACCAGGAACCACGGAGATGAGGTGTATATTTCGCTCTTTAAACGCTTAGTTGCGTGCCTGCAAGGAATAACTGGATAGAAATTTCGCCCTAAGCTCGCCATCCTGCTTTGCCATAAGTGTGAAATTGCAATCTCCGTTGAGGTGAAGAGGCAACTTTGCTCCCACAGCATAAGCAACATATCCGGGAGCAACAGGATATCGCGCGAACACGATATGATCCAGAAAAGAGACCCTTTCTCATTCCCCCTCAACGGGCGTATGACGTAGGCTTGGAACTATTCGTTTTATCTAATGATGAGGCAGTCTGTTGGAGCGCATCATAAAGTGAATAAATCCATTCCAAGGCGCAGCTATAGAACAGCTCTCACCGAATTTGGAAACCTAGCGATGCACTACCCGTAAGGTATCCTTGGGAACCCTGGAAGAAAAAGTTATTACCTTTATGAAGGCGATACTCTCACGCTCGTCCACATGATTCATTTCTAACAGCGATCCCCAGGATACCAAAGCGAACGGCTGAAAGTGCGATAATATTATAACAACATTCAACATTAAATAGAAACCAACAAGGAAAACCTGGCCTAGTTCAGCAAAACCGAGCCGCAGCACTGCAACCACTATTATAATCTATCCCCACCACTTGCCTTGGCTCGAATGTGCTGAACTACGCCCGGGAACAACATGGTCTAAATCTAAAATATTCATAACTTCACGTACCCTTATTGCAGAGAGCTTGTTGTAGGGCGTGATAATATGGCGATAAAGACAATTGGTAACAATTCTGCGTAGTTTTTGTAACTCGTTTTGATCGGCACAAGGATGGTAGAGTAGAATAATCGAACCATGCTGAAAAGGTCAATACAATAGTAGAATGCCAAAATCCAAATCTTGATAGAATTCTCATTATTCCATAGTGGAAGACATGTTCTGGAAGAGCTTACACTATTTTCACCAAAAGAGCCCACTTAGGGAATAATAGGACCCTATTCTCATATGTGCCTGGATATCGTTGAGGATGGTGCAAGTACTCCAAAGAAAACGAAGTAGGGCATGTGTACGCCGGCACCACAAATGGGCTAGCGCAGGGCAGGTCGACCTCCTTCCACCAATGATGTAGTCCTGAGTAAGATACAGTTGGTGGGGAATCTGGTCTGGCTGCGCACCAAGTCATGTCCCCGTTAACACAGCGTGTCCGTTTGCGCGCGCTAACAGAGGGTACATACCCTATATACGCGTGTCAGGCCACAGATCGTTGTATGAAACACCATACGGGATCGTACCTTCCCGCTCGACAAAAACCACTTTAGGTCGGAACAACTGGAAAATGAGGGAAATTGTAGGTAGCGTTCGGGAAAAGGCGTCTCTTACCGAGGACCTTCTTCCGAGTGGCGGCGGCAGTACTGACCCCATTTGACACATCCACGATGCTGTACCCTGAGGGAACGGTTAGGACTGCCCGAAGAGGTCAGCCTGCCGACCGCCGCGGAGGGTGCTCTCGCGGATGCCTTTCGCCTTATGCATTTTTCTTGATTTGCATAGGTTCATGAGATTTCCAACGGTTGCAAAAGTAGGTCCTATTGAAGAAATACAGCAGCCCGTCGAATAAGTACAGACCATGTTGCTCTAGTAAAATCAGTTGCAATCGCCGCGCGCGGCGAGGCGGGACATGGCAGCCGTGACCTCTCGTGGAGTCCTAACCTACACCCCTGTACCCTATATCATGTCCCTGGCAAAGATGTGGTCGCGAACTTGTCAGCACGCGCTTGTTTGAGGACTGGACCAGAAAGGGGACCCCGACTCGTTGCTGAGTGCTCCCCAGTCCAATTATGTGATCGTCTGGCCTATGATTTGTGGACGATTTTAGTGCAGGTTTTGAAGATTTGTGCAACTGGGCATCCCACGTAACGACGCAAGGGCTTCCAATCAAACAACCGAAACCTAGTTCTCAATACTGTTTCCTAATTATTTCAATCGCATGGCGCTACCTCAGACTAGTTTTGAGCAAAGCAAATGAGAGCGAATAACGGTCAGTTACCTCCAGATTATGAAGCCATCGTTGCTCGGGAACGTACAGATACTCTCCAAACTTGGCCCAGTTTGGCCTGTGGTCGCCTCTAAAAACTAGATGTAATTCACAAGTAGCAAAGAGAAAATAAGAAAAGCGTTGAAATTCAGCATGCAAAAAATGCAGCGTGACAGAGGAAGGATAGTATATGAGATAAATTGTTGGTCCCGAGTCGCGGCATCGCGCGCAGATTAGTCGCGTATTTCCTAGGTGGTTGACTTGGTGCAACGCAGCGCTGCCACGTCTAAATGATTGGGTCCTTGTGTGCATACGCTTTCAACGCCTCTTTGCCGCGCTCGCCACAGTTTGGGACTAACGACACCCAAGTGTGAGAGCTAGCATTTTCACATACTACCTGGGGTTTGTGTAATCATTCAGAAGTTACTATACCAAAATCAGCATCTCGCGATAATGTACTCCGGTAACATAATCCTCATTAGCCACACCAAGTACATTCTAGCCGGTAAAACAGAGGGGTTCTTTAGACTTACACCTTTTTTGCTCCCGATAAAGGAAGAAACTCGTAAGTGGAACCAACACTGTAGCACAAGAACTATAATGAGAAGAGACAAACCTGAGTGGGGGAGAAGTATCGTATTCAATCCTTTCCGACATGCATCTGTGATACACAACATCAGTTCTCGGGTTGAAAGATGCATTTATTGACTTAAGCTCGAAGAGACTGGAGGACACATCCTTGAATCAGAAAAGTTCATGGAAAACTGGGGAAAAAACTAAGCAATTATAGTAACTTGCCTCCCTAATTGGGTATTCTTGACCCATACAAGTGAACGTGGTGAAATCCGCAGGATCCCAGTCGACATAGAGGTTAGACTGCAACAGAACACATCTGTGAAGCCATGAATACTGCATGAACGGTAGTATAGAGTGGCGATGTCACAATTAGCCGGGGCGGTGGCAGGAGGGGTGGAATGAGCCTGCCTTCGGTTGTCTTGCCCTACCAACTACGATCGGTTAGTGATCGATTTGGGTGGGAAGCAACCAGAAACAAACGCCGCGGGTAGGCTTATTCCATCCCTACTAAAACCGCCGCCATCAGCGACGATATCAGCTATACATAAAAAAATGCCATGTCGTAGAAATAATCTAGAAAAGAAAAAGAAAAAACTCACCTTCCCATCGTCGCATTGATTCTGCTCGCCCATTTTTGGTCCGAGGTATGCAGAAACGCAGTGCAATACTGCGAGTACTGCAGCCGCTCGCCACATTCTTTCGTCTGTGATCAAAACTGTTTTCAACAAGTGCCTCAGGCAAAAAAAACGAACTGATATAGAAAGGTTTATGGAATATTTTGGAAGTGACTGAAACACGTGAAGCATAAAAATCTGAGAGAAACAACAATAACAGTAACAACACTCGTCTGCAACAAACGAACAATGATTGGAACAGTTATGACTATTGCTTGTTACAACAACTACCACGGGAACACTCATGGAAAGTCAGATTCAGGAAACTAACGAAAAATTCACAAAGCGACTCATCTGCTAAACATCGAGAGAAAATTTGGAAGCTTAAACCATCGAGATAAAATTCGGAAGCTTAAACAAGTCTTTCTGAATTACTGCCCACTTCAACGATTATTAACAGTAGTGACTCACAGAACCTACATGCTCTCCACAATCAGGACTGAACTTTATAAGGCAAATGCAATAGTCAGCGAATATGAGCGCAATCTTGCACGTTGTAAATTAAGAAAAAGGCAAGCACATTCCTAATTGTGCCACACAACAGTCACTGAATACCAGGGCAAAACCTGTCCACTTGTGAATAACACACAATTACCTACTTAATGATGTACCATACTCACTTTGACTCCCTTTTTCAAAACGCCATAATGAACTTACTTTTATTCAAAATCACAATCATCGCTTTCAAATCAAATCACCTTTTAAACAAATCAAATCACCACACCTTACACAGGAGCAATTAATGAGCTCGATCGCGCTGGTCAGCAAGCCCTCCCGACAGCCAAGCCTACGTTTGAAAAATGATACAGGCTGAAGTCTCAAATATCATACTTTATCCCGAATGGACTTGGGCATGATTTTATTTTGCTGTCGCGTGCGGAGGGGGCTCTAACACGCCAGGTGAGGACTTTGTCCTGCATATCCGCATCATTTTTCATAAGTGGACGGGGCTTACGGGAAATGGGCGGAGATTCTCATGGTGGGTGGGGCTACCTGGGAGACCAAAAATGTGAGAACTTAAGAAAGAATGAAAATTCTGCAAAAAGACGCAAAAAAAAGAGCGGCTTGTGTCAAAGGCGCGCGGGAGCCTCGTGTATCAGTGCATAAATGTGCGTCTATCATACCTTCGTTATGCGAGGAGTGGGTGTAAAAACAGCGACTTTGAAAAAAGTAATAAAAATTCGAAATTCGAGATCGTGAAGGGCGAAAGGCGGTGCATGTGGCCTTCCCAGATCAGGGAACACCATTCGATCAGGTACGGTCTGGAGTTATATGGCAGACCTCATAACACGGCGGTGCCAAAGAGCTAATTGAGAGGGGTGGCATCCTGTTTTCCAGCTCAACGAGTCGCGCGTGAACATCAGCATGGATCATGGTCAATGGAATACCTTATCATAGCTGGACTGACCAAGGCTCCGCTCTCTCCCCCTTATTTCTTGGTTGTCATGGGAGCCATTTCACGAGACAATACCTTTCAGTAACCAACTAATTGGACACTTCTCTATGCGATGTGATGCTCGCCTGTGTGAATAACAATGATCCCAAGCAACAGATTGAAGCTTGATCTGAGCGCTTGGCCAACTCCGAACTTAGACTGAACGTTGAGGAAACCGAGTACATTTGCAACCAACTCAAACGAGCCTGGTCCTCCTGAGCTCAGAGGGAGTGAGATAACGCATATAACAACTTTCAAGAATCTCGGATCAACAACCACGTGATGGCCTTCTGGATTCGGACTTTACGACAAGGCAATACTAAAGCGCCTCAGATCGAAGATATGCAGGACCATCGTTCAACCTGTGACATCATACGTTGCTGAATGTTAGCTGCGACCAACGAAGATGAGGCTCGCCTTCGGGTGAAACGATAATGTTACGCTGTTATGCCGGCCGGCACCATGCATATGGATCGCGCTCGCAAGGACCAAATGAGCAGGAAATTCGGTGTAGCTCCCGAAATCGAGGAATTGCGCGGAGCTCTTCCTCAGCGGTATGGCCGTGTGTTGTGCGCAAATTCTGACACCATCCGTAATACTGATCTTGAACCCGAAAAACAACCTGAGGGACGCCCCAAGCAGCACTTGGCTAGATACGCTGCATGCAGACTTAAAAGTAGTCGGCATCCACCTTGATCAGGCCTTCAATCAGGGAATGGACGTCACAAAACTTTAAGAGCTGATCCCACTGCAGAGCGGGATAAACGCTGAATCAAAAGGGAGGAAGCAGTGTCGAGCGATGTATTGATTGAGGAATCTAGCAGCGTTGAGTGGAGCCTTCCGCAAAAAGACAACAGTTTTCGAAGTTGAAAAATTCTCTGTCGAGAGATATACTGTGTTCAAAAAGGCAGAATCTAGTTTTTTTTGCCGAAATGCAAATTTCAGCTCAGACAATGTTGCCGTTACGTAGTCGTAGTTGAACAATTTGGCACAACAAAAAGGGTCACGGATACCATTGCTAATTAATACTAAGGAGCTAGAAGAGATGCTGTGTTGGCTGTCCGTATCAACAGCCGTCCTGGACGAATAGATCTTTCCAAAAGGAATATGGTGGATGAAAGACGCTAAAAATCTTCACGAGGTTTCCCAGACTGATCTCACAAGTAGGTTTTTTATGAACAAATCTGCAAATTCCGAAAATGTTTCCGATCGTTGCTACCAAGAGCATGACGAACGCGGTGGTCAAGGTCAACCATTTGCAACTTCAATGGCACGCTTCGAGAAAACACTTGCACCCCAACGTCTTGATTAACTATGCATTGCGCTCGTATTCCCTGAATTATTTTCTCATGATATAAGGATGCAGCTCACAACAAAAAAAACCGAAATGTCAACTACAGTATCAATCGTGTGAGGAGGAAATGTAAATCAACAAAAGATCCTCGGAAATGAAGTACGTTTGATAGGAGTTCCTAGTTCATTCCGACACAATAACTTGTACGGTCTTACTTGAAGATAAGATAGAATTTGCTAGTTCAGTTCCAAAAGTGTTTTGAAGCCGAATTCGATCGTATTTACAATAGAACAACACAGAGCTAAACCTGTTAGCAGCTTCACAGCTGGCCATATTGATGAATTCGCTATAGAAATCTGGATGAGAAGGGAGCTGATAGAAAACGATTTTCGCCATTCCCTGAAATAATACGGCTACATGAAATATGACAGCGTCAGCACCATTAATATGTATATAACGTGCAAAATACAGTCGCATCAAAGAAGAATTGAATTAAATTTCGACAATCGAACATTCTCACACATGTGAACGCCTTTTACGGTAGGCTGAAGCGTTTTACATACAGAGATTATTACAACAATGCATGACCAGCTCCTGGAGTTCTGCATATTATTACCATGAATCCAACCCCTTGTCAAAAATATCCAAATACTTTAACAAAATGGGAACGGCAAATTTGTATGTTAAGCGCTAATTTGCTTAAGCGCAAAAGACACTGACGCCATGTATACTCGAAATCCCTTGCAGATCGGGTAGCGTGGCCCGCCATATTTCAATCTTAACCTTGAAGGTTTTCTGATGCCGGTTCTGGTGGAATATTCCCATCTTGGTCACACAAACTGTTGTCGTGCCTCGCTTACCAAACAGCAACAAGATGACAGATGTCCAGATTGGGATATGACCACGCGCTAACCGGGTGTCCGTTGCCAATGGTGGCCCTCGAATGCCACGCCTAGCGTGGTTCAGGGATAAGGAGTGTAAAGCAGCAAACGTGCAACTCGCTCCCTCTCGCTGAACTGCACCTTCGCAAACTTAGCTTCTTTTTGTGAATGTGCACACTGACAATACACAATGACTTGTCGAGACCAGCTTATTTACTCTGTTTTTATCCTCTCAAACCAGTCCTATACCAGTTTAAAGGCAATAGCAGTTGATCCAAGCTGAATCCGGCCATCCATTCTCACCCCTTACCGCGCACGTAATCCAGCCGCGTTATTTCTAGCTGTACCCTCCCCAACCAGAAAAGCCGAATTCGAGTATTAGAGCACCGCCCCCAGACTCCCAGATGGCGAGTTGCCTTTTTTTTACGCGTTAGTTTAAGAGATGTCGGACGCAGAAACACCAAAGGCCCCTTGCGAAACCGGACAATCTAACGCGACTCTCCTCCATTCGCGTGACGTCGGATGGATGACGGGCCATATAATCTACAAACGGACGCGCGCTGACCACACATCGGATGCTGTCGATAACATTTTTCTCTTTTGCGCTTTTATATGGATCCATTTGGCATCTATTTTCGTATTCTAAGATTATTGGAACACACTTTCGCACACAATATACACAACTCTCACACGAAAGTGAAAAAAAAGATGGAATTAGTAGTTATCGATTCAAAGAGTGACGAAATGAATGCCGCAGATTCTTGCTAGAAAGGGCGGCCTCGCAAGTGTTAAAACCCAACATTTCCAGGCATGTATACGAGGAGCTATCTTGCGCTATAGTTATCCTCCACAGAAATGTGGTCTACTCGGGTAAACCATAAATGAAGCATTGGACGCGAAACACCGCGCGCCACCGATAAACCAAAAGTAGGAAATGGAAATGACGGCGAAATATAAGGCCCCAAGATATAGAGCTAGATGAGGATAATAGTGATGAATGTAGGAACAATGAGAATGCGTCCTTATGCGTCCTACGTACCCCTTTCCAATTACTCTTCGCCAATATCAACTGCAACAAATCACAACGAATTGCTTCCTTCTCGCCTAATTTTGTGCAGCAGGACGACGTCGATAGAGTGCACCTTTTTAGCCAGCCCTGCATGCGCTGTAACCGCTGCAACTCTCAGTTGATACGAAGTGCTCGAAATGTCGTAAACGAAGTCATTAGTCTTCCTGTAGTTCTGATGTATCAGGTTCGTAAATGGAGACGTTTATTGGTTGACGGTCCGAATAAAAAGTCGTTTTCGGAAATTTGAATTTCTCTGAGTCATCACCTGCACTAGGTTTTCCCATAAAACATCCGATTTTCGGAACTTTTGTGTATTTAATTTTCCTCTCTTCTAACAGACATCTGAATCAATAGTATAATTAGCAGTAGGCTCACTGATCTGCATTCATTTCCATTCGCTGAGCAATGACTGACTGGCTTCCTTCCAGAATGATGGACGCTGGCGATCGAAGGATTTGAAGAGGTCGTTCTTACCGTTTGCCAACAGTTGCTGGTCAGAGCGCAGAACAGATAGCACTAAGATGAAAGAATACCAATGCCATACGAAGGATTTGCTATCATCGGTTTTTCTGCAATGTGACGACTCAAGCGTCACCATGGGAAGCGCATCCTGGAGACGTTTCAAATGGCTATTCTGCGTTGCTACCGCCAATTTCCAGAGATGTCCCATGCAGCTATCGACGATGAGTGCCTGAATGTATCTGAGTCTCTCCCAAAACAGTGTGCCTTGCAAATCCCAGAGAAGCTGGGCATAATCTTCGGATTAGGGAGTTCGAGTTTTACTAGACAAGTGAGCCTTAGCCGCAAACCAGCCAGCAGGTGTGTTGCACGTGTTTTCGTAGGAGACGTGTCTCTGATCCTAGTAATGATCGAACTGAGGAATTTGCGCCTATACGCTTAAAGAAATTTTATGCGGGCAGTCTCTTCTCTTCTTGGGCCTTTCGGGTCTAAGTATCGGACAAGAAATGTGGAGCAACTCACTAGTGGCTGTCCCGTGACTGCTGATCGAGCGCCTCACTCACCGTAGTAGTCTATTTGCAGCACTTTCCCAAAGCCCAAGATAAGGAAAATTCCCAGCCGATAAGGCCGCATCGCCTGTCCCACAATCTACACAGACAGACAACAAATCGAGATCCAAGAAAATTAACATGAATCCGTCTACAGTGAAGTTTGAAAAATAATACTTGATATACGATCCTAGACAGGCACTTGTATCTATCTGAGCGTTCTTACTAAGCCGGCAAACCGATGATGCATGAACTTCTTCGAACGAACTGCGCAACGACTTGTCCTCTGTTTGATTGCCAGCCTGTGAATCTTGAATTTGTAGGTATTCAATTCGCAACGATCCTCAATCTAACGTTGTTGTGGATGTATGAATGGAATTGCATCGAAATCGGCGTTGACAGCGCGCAAGCGCTTCCAGGACAGTCAGAAATTCTATTGGAAAAAGATACGTAATTAAGAAACTGAGAGAATATGCCCAGGTGCTTTTATAGAAACATACCCTAAAAGCGGACATACACAACTGAGCAGAACTTGCAAACAAAAGAACGTTCATGGAATCAGTGTATCCGTCAGCTGCACTTTATAGTGCACAATAGGGGAGGGGAAAAATCAGAGAAGACTGCTCTTTAATTTCACAGTAGAAAAATGAGGTAATTGGTGCTACTTCGGATAATATAATTTGATTAAAATGTGCACACGAGGCAGTTGTCAAGCTGCTTCTTCGCTATAAACTGTTGTACTTCCACGCAGGCCAAAGGAAAACAACGTTCTCTTTGTGATACGCTCGAGAGAAGTTTGCCCACATAACGCACTTATCTCGTGCCTGACACGAAAGAACAGACGCTCCCCTGTAATCCCCTTCGCTTCCAACACGTAATAACTTTCTTGTCTTCAAGAATAGGGATTGAAACTACTTGAATAGCGCCACCCCAAAGAGGTATCAAACTGCTATTGCAAAAAAAAAAAAGCCAATGCCATTGCTGTCCACAACCCACAGGTATAATGTAGCCTGCTCTAGCCACTGCAGCCTAGCGCCGCAGTTTGCATTGATGATGAGCACTAAGGAAAGCCAAAGCAAACAAACATCCGGCTCCCTGTTTGCATGGATCTGGTCGAAACACCGCCGAATTTGAACAAAATTCAAATTTCAGATGAAAAATGGAAAATCACTCATCTGTCCAGAATAAATAAATTCCTTACGAAAACACATACAGTGAGGAATTCATGTATTCTAGGTAGGTGACAGATTTTCTATTTTCATTTCAAGCTTGAATTTTGTTCAAATTGGACGGTGTCTTCATCAGATCCATGCAAACATGGAGCCAGATGAGCTTTCTTTACAAAAACACATACTACCCTCGTTGATACATGATACTCGTCCGAATCGGGACAGCAAATTGGCCCCAATACGGAGGTGATTCTCCGCACCAAACCCAAAAGGACAACGATACCGTCAAAAACGGGATTGTCGCCGAAACTTTCGCATGTCAGCTACTTACTATCGTTCGAACACAAAGATAACATTTGGAGTTACATATTATAGTAATGCTCTTCTGAGGCGAGGGTGGTAAAGTGGCAAGTGGCTCGCTTATCACGCACGCAGTCCAAGGATCAAATTCTGGATTGACTCCCACCTATGCCAACCAAGACTTCAAGCCTCAGAGGACGGCAAATTGGCCCCATATTCGTGTAGGGGGATAAAAACACTGGGTTGCGCATCGGTTGGTCCGCATGTCAGGCCACATCTAATTCAATAAGCCACTACGATTCTGAACGGAAGCAGAATGCGTACCGCATTCCAAAGGAAGGGATTGATCAACAGCGTGAATTTTTGTTTTTTTTTCTACGCCTATAGTTAAATTAGCGAATCACCCTCAGCAGTTTTTCATTAGAAAATCTAGAATTCCCTGTTTTTCAAACTAAGTTTCTTCGAGCGCTCTCCGCTCACAAAACTAACTCTTCCTATCCCCCACACTGGCTTCCTTTGTTACAGATTCTCTTCTCAACTAGGCAGAAATGTCTCACTGCTTGATGCTATTTTTTTCATGCTAGTATTCTTTTCCTGTCTGGTAAAACCTTCTCTATTGACTGTAAAAAGAATCAAAAACTACCTCCGTAACTCGACAAATGCCGCGAAAGTATTCAGCAGAAGTAAAACACTCCTACGCATAAGTAGAATACCAGACGGGCACAAAAGAAAGATGGTAAAATAGTAAACAGTTTGAGAATTGTGAAGACAGAATGTCTTCAATGATGATAGAAATATCCTCTGCGATGTCGTCGCGATGTAAAAGAAGTTTTCAAGAACCAGTTTTACCCTTTTTCGAGCGCCCAGACAAAAGAAGAGCATCGCGCGGATACTTCGATGACCGCCAATGTTCGGCATAACACACAGCCGGTTTATGAGATGGCCTGTTTCATCGTATGCACGTAACACGGTGGGCTTCAGCGGAACGGCTTGTACATAAGAAAATTGGAACCGAAGTCGCCGAACGACGCAGAGCCTTTCCAGTCCTTTGAGTTGAGAACTTTTCCATAGAATTTTAATTTTATTCCTGTTCCAGGTCGTCTGCGAAACAAATCAAAATCGGCGTCGCTCGATAGACTATGACTGAAGCATGATCGCGCACCCTAGGTATTCCAAACGAATCACTGAAAATGACGCGCCAAAGGACATTCTCAACAGAAGCAAATCACCCGTTCGTATCAGGAATAGATAACACCTGAACGGGAAGACAGGCATATAGACAGTTAGATGAACATATAGACAGACAGAGAGATAGACTGGCGGACAGGTAGACACCCAGAGAAACAGACAAATGGGAAGCCGGTGCAGAAGAGACTTGAGACTTGTAAAAGTCAAAACTGCTAATGACAAACCTTCAAAGGTTTCCTGTTAAAGTAATAATACCGCTCGGTAACCAGGAGCACTTTCTTGTGTTTATGATAAAAGAGATCTCGTGCTCTGAGAATCTGAAACAGATTCTTTCTTTATGGGAAGTCAAGGGAATTCAGCTGACGAAGAGCTAATGAACCTTTGAAATCGTTCTGACTTACCTTGGATTTCGGGGCGTATTCATGACACGCTACAAAACTTTCTTCAATTCTTTTAAAATGATTTCTGACACGAACAAAGTCGAAATAGGACGGAATAACCACACATGTACCAGGGAGCAAAGTGGCAGCGCACTACAATGCAATAGAACGAATGAACAATTTACAGGAATAACACCGAAACTCCGTGACACTTACATATTCCTTGAAGCAGGTGAACCTTGCAGTTGCTTGTTCAGAAGGATTCTCCACAGCGAAACGCCGTAGTTCTTGACATAGAGGGATTTCAATCTAGAATAACTTCTCAGAGGAAAGCATTCTTATACGCAGCAAACGAACAATCTTAAAGACACCATCCGCGATTTCAACTCATAGGTAGTACGGGCTTAAAAGAAAGCGAATATGATAAAAGTAGAGAATTCAAAAACTCTCCTTTTCAAGACCATACTTCTCTCAAGCACTGGATGAGTTTACCGCAAGCGGACATCCCGAATCTGCTAAATTCTTGCTGCAAAATCGACAGCTGGTGGGAAAAGTCTTCTTTTCAACTCATAATTCTCATATTTCCTCTCCTATCGATAATCTCGTTCTAAGTAACTGGAATTTGTGCACAGGCCAGTCAGCATAAGTTGACCTAGCGATCCTACGACGAACACATGGGACCACTAAGATTAACGGCACGGTAATTAGCCGACGAGTGCAAGCCGTCCTCGTGTGGGCACCTACGGG
>MU914793.1:2693-20650 GCA_036418165.1 Cooperia oncophora
CCATCTCAGATTTCGAGTAATCGCGGGTTCTTCCTTTAAGTGGATAACCCATTGTCTTTTGTGGGGTCACAAGGTTCATTATAAGGAAGCGGCTGACTAGACTGGTTTCTACACGCGTCGGAAACTTGGGAAATAATAGAGATCTCGCCTCCTTACTGCTTCCGGTGTTTTACTCTCCCTTTGCTTTATCCGGGTGGTTTCATCTGGAGGTAGACAGGTGGTGAAGATGTACTATGGAGTAGAGGGGAGCCGCTCTTGGGCGAAGTGCGAAGTGTTACAGTGGATCACCAGGCTCCTCACTGAAATGAGGGGATGAACAATGCGTTGAATAATGACACATTTTTATGAAAAAGATTTCCTAAAAGTCTCAACTATAAATTCGGCTTGTTCACGCTCCCTTCATCGTTGCTGTGGCGAGTAGGGAGGGATGGCGGTCCAATTGAAAGGGGTCTGACATAATCCCAATGAGCTCGAGAGAGGTATGGCTTCGCGCAGCCGCATAAGCCTCCTCGCCTTACCGGCCGCCGCATTACAAGCGTTATCGCCTCAACTCATCTCTCGCCTCAGAAGGCTAACACTCCTAAATCCCACTCCAAATCACCCCGTACGCCAGCTTATTCTATGGAGCATCGGCCAATGCTCTTGCCATTCATTCTTACACTCCAAAACATTTTCGCACTATGCTCTTGAATTTTTCAAGAATTCTCTCTGTGAAGCGTACTACTCCCTACAGAAAGAGTAATGAGTAATGTTTCGCGAGTCTACATGATTCTGTGGTTGCAGTTTTCGATCTAAAACCCACTGACTTCATAGAGTAGTGTGTCAACGCCGGCCCCAATAATGGAACTCTTTCAAAAATAGACCTTGCAATGAACCAGCGATGAGTTAGTCGGGAGCGGGGTCGGAAACCAAAGTGTACGCGTTACTTGGCTTGCTCGTGAGGAAAAAAGGAGAAGGAAATCGTCTAAAACGCCCCTAATAAGGCCGCACTTCTGAAAGCAAGAGAGGAAGAGACGATATGGATATCGGGGGAGAGGCCAAAGAAAGCAGCGAGAGAGCATGCAAACGTGCGAGACAGCAGGCAAGACGTCTATGAACGTAGGCGGAGTCACTTGAGCAACCGCTGCTGCCTTACAACTTTCTGACGTGAAACTTATACAGAACTGTTTAGCGCAGTTCACGCTACCTCCCTATGAACGGCTTTGATAAATATAAGCGATCGTGGGCTGTGCCTTCAAGTACAGCTGTTTCACACTGGTAATTTCCTCATTCGTAGATTGCAGAAAAAAGCGCAACCATGACGAAGACATTGTGGTTCATATGACTCTACGTATGCGATCAGCGAGCGCATAATATGCTTTTTCGCGCTTATTCCTGAGCAGTTTTGAGCTTCCCAGCTGAGCTTTGCTATTTTTGAAATGCAGCATATCAATAGTTTTTCTTTTTCTATCCACTAGTTGACGTGTTGTGGTATTTTTACTCCTTCCACGAAACGAAAAGATTAAAAATGGTCTCTGATCCAAGGTGACCAGTTCTTTTACAAAAAAAAACAGACTGAGAAGCTGAAAATATCCAGTTTGTCTGTTCTGCCACAGCATGCGAGGTTGTTGGCTGAAATGGCCAGTGATTTTGGTCTAACCTTTTGGCAGAATCGTCTCCAGTTTTCCGAACATATTCCATTCACGTGAGTTACGATGTACCCCACCAAACGCCTCATTAACTCTAGAAGGTCCTACACAATGTCAGGAACCCCTCGAGCGAGTACCATTACGGTCGAAACGAACTTACCGACGGTACCACTATTTTCGCGAAAAAGTCCGCTGGCTTACGAGAACATTTGCCGGGTCTGCCTGGAATGTTGTATTGTTTCCTATGAAATAATGCGGAGACGCTCTGTGATTCCGCAGCTCGCAATGCGATTGTGAGCGGCAGCAGGTCATGTATGATTAAAGGCACGGTCCGCGATCAGGTGTAGAAGTTCAAATTATGGCGTCGGGAGGGTAGTGTGGTCCGTGACGAACAACCTTGTAAATGTTTTCGGCAAAAAATTGTAAGGGAGGGGCGCTATAGCGCAATACACAGGGGGGGGGGCAAAAAAAGTCATTCCGGCCGAGTCACATATGAGCGAAGTTTTCGCAGCCCAGACAGAGGAAGTGGATATGAGTACCAGGGCGGAAGATACCCAAGATCTTCCTCTATAAGCAGGAGCCGGCTGCCGCCATTCACCTTCATGTACACCAAAATATGAAGTCATCTCCAGTCGCGGCCTGAGTGGAGAACGCCTTTGGAATTCACGTGGCCTCCAAACAGCTGCGGAACTTCTTGAATGGAATCACCCATGGATAGCTACCTGGAGACCAGTACTCTTGATCTGCAAGACCTCAAACATCGAGCAGCTCCGGCAACGTCGCTACGGTCCAGGACATCATCTTCACCCCATTCACCAAGGCGCGGGTTGATGGTGTGGACCGGCCGTACCTGGAATGAACCGATATTTTCTTCGTGGGCCCCAGACTGAGGGTGTGCGCGGTGGCTACATCGAGCAACTCGAGGAGAATATCCCATCTTCATGTCGTCGCCCGTACCTTCTTGGAAACTTTGTACTGCTACAGGATTGGGTGACACCACATGGAATCGAAGGGCGTTGGAAAACTTTGCCTACTTGGAATGGAAGAACGTTGAGTACCTGGAAAAGATGGAGTATTTAAGCGGGGGTCCTGAACTAAACCCCCTCAATTACTCGGTTCGGGCGGAGCTCAACAGGGTGGTCTACAGTGGCGGAGAAATCAACGATCTCGCTCAACTCCGGTACCCACTCACTTGGAGGCAAAATGACTTTTTTTTGCACCCCCCCCCTGTATGTAGGCTCAGTGACGCGTCCTTTACCAGTGAATCCGCCTCCAGACTCCGCCTTTGAGGCCCGCCTTCCAGTGAAAAACGAAGTTGCAGGATGAGAAAGCAACAAAAGCAACAGCAACAAAAACGAAAGCAAGAACACGGTCGAAGGGCTTTTAACGAGGAATCAGGATGAGGGCGTACGGTTGAAGATGGAGTTGACTGGGCACGTACAAACTGGGATTGGAATGGGGTTCTATCCAGGGCAGTTGGCATGTTTTTTGCTTTTTTCTTCACTATCGAGTTACTCAGAACATTGTAGTCTTTACGCGACCCCCCCCCGCCCCAATCTGTTATCCCTGGTGGTCGCGGGCTTTGTCTTTAAGGGGTACTCATCTCTATGAAAAGAGCATAGACGTAGCCACATTCCATATCTCAGAGATGGAGAAAGCATGCCTTTGCACCTCGTTTCAACGTGGCGACAGCTACGCTTTTTGTGGAATATTTCTACTTTGGAGCAGTCGTGTTCTCGGACACTGTATGACAGTTGTCTCGAATGGAAATAATGCATCCTACGAAACTCCACCACCAGGCAGCTGCCATGTCCACCCCCAGCGCCGGGATATGGAGCGTGTAGACCATATCCTACCGCTAGGGGTGGACATGGCAGCATGTCGCGCCTGAAGGGGCGTGGCCACCGACTTAGTTGTGGTCCTGACAGTGGCTCGTTTCCATGGAGTGTTATTGGCTGAAATCGGGCCTGACAGTGTTGCCCATCAGCATGTGCTCCCTGTATATGAAGGCCTCTGTCACGTTTTCTCCTGGATTGGCAAGAAAACTGCGGCGCAGTCGCTACGTTCTCAACTTGGTATTTTCTTCGTTAATGCGATAACAGCTGCACTCATCTGCAATAAGAGCCCTCTGTGAGCTCAGTAGATTGCTTAGCATCTGCGAGCTCAGAACCAGTCGGTCAAGCCAGAGAAAACGGTAGTAATCGAGTAAAATAGTGAGGGGGCAAAGCTGTTCATCGGTGTCCTTTTCCGATGTGTATATTCGCGCTAGAATTGCCCTTTGTAAGCAAAAGAGGCGTTGTAAGTGCGCCATTGGGCACAATCCGAATAGATCCGCCTATCCACCAGCGCAATCACAGCTTCAGCCTTCAGTGTCCTCCCGGTCAGCTCAACTGCCCGGCATCTAAAATTCTCCGCTTTCAGTGTCAAGCGCGTAGTCCACGTCTATCGGAGGGGCGGGTCAGAACTTCCACTGTGATTCCTCCACTGGTGTACCCTCCTTGCCGGTCAACAGATGTGCACCAAAGGGAAAGATGTAATGGTAGATAAGCTTCGTCTATCTATGCTGTTCCCTTCAGTACTGGAAACTGTACCTAAGCTCTGAATTAGCCTTACAAAGGTGCGCTATTCATGTGAATAGATTGTCATTTGACTTTACTTTATGATGGCATATCAACTGATGTTTGAACCTGTTCGACGTTCATTAGCATTTCCATCTATCATGTCATCCAATATACTTTCTGAACAGTCCTATCTTTCCTAAGCAAGTCTTATGACACGCCTTTTTAAGAGGCTCGGAAGTTAAGAGGCTTCTTCTGTATCCTATCTAAATAGCGGGATGTATGCAGCGTGTGTAGTCTTTGTTTCCTGGTTCATGAATGATCGAAGCTGATAGGGGGGGGGGGGCATTCGAAGGATTCCTTACGCAAAATAATAACACCTAATGGAGTTAGGCCTTCGACTATTAGAGAACGACTTACTGAAACAAGTTGGTGTACATTCAAAGCCCGACAATTTTGTGCGGGCGATGTTTATCGCAGTTCCGCCCAAGGAGTCCTTTAGAGGCCTGGGCCTTCGCAGGATTTTGACAGTTTCACTTTGTTCTTTCGCCATTTCCCCACTATATGGCGCCCTACTACCATTTTAGGCGGAGCAAGTCATCGTGCCAACTGTCTTTAAATGCCCTCCACTGTGATCAGCGCCGAAAAAAATCTTTTATCATCATGGCTTGATGAAAGGATGCATATTTTGCTTTGTATGCGCAAACAAGGCACCCGGCCAAGAAAAATGCTTTCAAGGCGCAAAACCCTCTCACCAAAGTCCATCAAGGTATATAAAGCGCCTAATAGTAAGAATAAGCACTAAAACAATTTTTCAAGATCAAGTGCGACCCCCCCCTCCTCTCTGCGTTCAAGAATTTTCAGCAATCATCTGCCTTGTAAGCAGAGCCATTTTCACGCAGTCACGTGGACATGAAGATGTGCATGTCATTATGTTTTCACTCCTGCATCCATGGCTGGGTTTTATGCTTAGGTTGATTACAGTATCCTTCACTTGTTCACTCTGTTAACAACCAGTAGAAAACAAATATACCTCTATTCTTTCGCCTTTCTTTGCGGCCTGATTTGCAAAGGGCCAGGAATCGTAAATGCAGCAAATATCGTGTATACTTTTTTGTAAGTAAAAGCTCTTTCCTTGCGGAATATTTCCCCTTTTCCCATGTCATGACCTTTTGGCCCGTCTAGAATACGTTGGTCACTCAATGTAAAACATAGACATTAATCTATCCTTTTGGATTTGGTTCATGATTTCTCATAAGAGTTTTTTCCAACTAGTTTTCACCCCTAACGCATTGGGCTAAGCACGTAACGCGCCTTTTGCCGCGACCTTACAAGTTTCTGACAAGGAGCCATGCTTTCAGTACACCAGAGAGTGGGAACAGAGACAGCCACTCATCTGTGTCTCTTATTTGTCTATTCCCTCCATTAACTCCTCCATCATCTGCTTGCCTTGTTGTAGGCATACTTATGCTGAAGTTGTAGGCACTCTTATTCTAAATCTCTACTGTTTCTTTTTGATTTTTTGGAAACTTCGTTTCTCCTTCTATCGTCGATTGCGTCTCGCGTGATGCTCGTCTTTATGGCTTATCTGACAACCATCCACAGCCAATCACGTATGATTTCAGGAGAATGCTGGCGAATATTAATGGGCTAGCGGCTCCGACACCACCAGCCGTCCTTCCGCCCACTCCTCGAACCCTGCCAGGGCTTGCACGGACCGCTCCGCCCACTTCGGATGCGCTCGAGTGCAGCACGTCGCCTACGAATACGTCCGGTTCGGATGTGTCGGGACTGTCGTCCACGGAGTTGGCCGCAATCCTGCTCGCCGGTCAGCAAAACGCCGCCGTCAAACAGGAGTTCCCCGACACACATGTGAAGCCGGTGGGTTTTTTTCACTTTTGATTTTGGGCTAGGACTGAAGAACCAAAATTAGTGGAATTGAAACCCTGAGCGGGTTTACCTTTAGCTTATGGCGAGTATTTCAGTACACTGCAGGGTATCTGTTAGCTAGTTGACTCGACATACACTCGTTATCCCTGAGACGGAGTAGGCGTGGCTTTAAGCATGGCATAGGACGGGTTTCTCGTGGGATACTTCAATTTGAAACAACTGCTATCTTGTTCTGTGTTAGATGTAGACATGATTACGACTGCTCCAAAATGACAATATCTCACGAAAACCTGGGCCGCCGCCATTTTAAAATCAAGTACGCAGCCACGCCTACCCGATCTTAGGGATTTCGAGTGTACTGTAGCGCTTCTACGTCAAATCCATTAGGTTCCTGTTGAAGTACGGCCATTCGCTCGTCTTGCCTCCCCATTCGTCGCATCGTGAATCTAGTGCACCTTCAGAAAGCGGGCTGTAGTATACAAAACTTTTTGAAGGATAGTACATTGTAATACAGAAATTTTTGAAATTCCAGCGATCCTGGCTCTTCAGTCGCTAGCACCGATTCGATTCAGGATCGTAACGTCATGTGAATGAATATGTTGGTTTACCGTCCTCTACAGACGAATTTAAGACCTCATTAAATCCCAGGGGAAGCGAAGAAGGGTCACATTCCAAGCCCTATGAAGCGCTCAGCTTGATTAAGATGGAATTGCTGGACCAACCTTCGCTCCTGCCGAGTTTGTAGCATGTTAGGCTGCCTGGAATCAAAGCTACTATAAGCTAAATTATGACTGAATCACGTAACCGCGATTAATCAGCATGGCCAAGTAGGCTAATGCTACAGCCCATATCTTAGAAATACAGAGGGCGTGGCTGCAGACTTCATTTGAGCATGTCATGGACGCGGTTTTGTGGAATCTGCTCACTCGAAAAACTATATAATTATCGATTCTGCTTATATTGCTATGCCATACTTGGAGAATATATAGTTATCCTTTCTTGCGGACAAAGGCGTGACTACAAGTGTCCTCAAAAGCCATATCCTCCAAAAGCGTAGCGCCGCCACGTTTGAATGAAATACGCAGTCACCACCCCCCTACATTTTGGAGATATGGAATATATGTACATCCACACGATACCATTAAAAAGGGGAGTTCATCAGAGGAGTACCCCCAAAATCGCAGAAGAAACTGGCAAGTAAACCGAACGTTTCATTGGCAGTATTTCAAATTTTTGGGGCGCAGGAACCTAGGGAACAAAATTTTGAAAAGTTTGTTTTGTTATAAAAGCTGCGGTTCACTCCGCCTTTCGTGTCTAGGAGGTAATTAAAAGTGGATTATAGACAAACGTTGAGAAATGGGTAACACACAAGCGTGAGGTCGAGTTTGAGTTTCGCTCGGGGTTGAAACTTTTGCTCATAACTCAACATTCTTGCGATAGTTCTGAAAAACTGTTTGATCGGGCAAACTCCCATACGCTTGCTGTAACTGCTGTTTTTGAGCGTTTTTTTCTGTTACATATTAATTCTCAGTCTCGAATTTTTCCACCTATCATGCCTCCAGCCTTTGTTCTCGCTCTTGTTTCAGTTTTAGTGCTCCTGGTCTAAAGGATTTCCTGTAATAGTACCTGCACTCTTTGAGTAGACCGGAGTGGGTTGCATTCATGGGTAGAGCGCTACCCAGATATCTCGTTCCTGTTTCAGTCAGTATAATACGTGACACGTGTCGTTGTCAGCCAGTACTCCGGTATTTCCCCCAGAAAAAGTCCCGAAAGGTTCTATCTTATTTGTTTGTTTACACCACCAGAAGTTCCTTTTGATCTTTTTTGCGAGACTTTCTCAGTCATTGCCCTATCGTTCTCAACTTTCACTAATAATGCTAATGAGTTATGCTGCGGTTTTGTCGTGACTGCACCACCTCTGAAAACAAAAGATTCTGGTTGAGAGGTCCATGTGCAGCGACGCGCAGTCTAGCAGGGTTTCCTTGTGTAGTTAACTCGGTGTACTGTAGCCCTTCCACGTTAAATCAATTAGGTATTGGTTGCACGTGACGCCACACGCGGCGTATTACCGTAAGCTATTCAGGTTCTAGAATTCGCTTGCTAGAATAAGCCGGGAAAGCGCAGTTGGGAAGGCGTGCTAAGAGTCCCGGGAGTCTTATCGTATACTGGTGGGCTATTCAAAAGGGTAGCCGTCTCCTTTGTCACGGAACGTGCTCTTGAATTATACCGTATCTCGAATAAACTTCCACATTACATTGTGACAGTTCAATGACCGCTCGCTCCCTAAAACTTTTCGAAGCTGACTGTTTAATGCCGATCATAGCGTCTGAGTCATGGCCCGGTGATCAGAAATTCGTTGTTTGAGTCACGATAGCTGCAGTGAAACTGATAGGAAATGAATCAGGACATTCATTTCAGGATCCAGCAAGGGATTCCTCTGCCCTTGCAGTTGCCAGCCTATAGGCCTGCGCTCACGGCACCAATCTGAAGTCGTTGAGGTCCATGAAAGGGCGCTTATGAGCTTCTTTCCGCATGTAATGCGGCGCAGTACGGCGACGAGGAAGGGGCATTTTGCACTTTCGTTGCTTCTTTAGTTCCGGTTTACAAGTCTCACTCTGGTGAAACCTGTAAACTCTTGTGAAGCTCTAGAAGTTTCGTCTACACCATATTAAAACCTGTCAACTCTTGTAAGCTCATGAAATACCTTTCCAGATGGGTCGGCACGTCGATGCAAGTAGCCAAAGCGCAAAATGCCCCCCCTCCGTTGCCGAATGCCCCTGGCATACGTTTCTTGCACCCAAAATTTCGGAAGAGGTAATCTCAATAATGTGAGGAACCTTCTCTTTCTCTTCCTCCCCGTCTGTCTCAAAAAACGTCTGCTCAAACTGCAATTCACCTCTAGAGCCATAACCTTGGGCGACAAAAAACAGTCGTCGTATAAGGGGATCTGTCAAAGGCAGTTTTAGGAGTCGTCATAAGGTACCGTCTGTAAAGCTGCAATGATTACATTTTCTCCTCATGTGCTTCCCTTATCAATAGGCGTCTTGGTAAATCTCCATTTCTAAAAGTCTACTCTGCTTTCTTGCCTCTGATAAATAGTACAATCACCGATTAACGCCTAACACCCCCATGCCCACGTCCCGCTTCGTTCCTTTACGAAGGTAGACTAAGGGGAATATGCCAGGCATCCCAGGGCTGAACAAAAGGGAATTGTCTCGTTCTTTGCTGACCATCTTCTCTATTATTCTCGTTAATCACTTAGTTGTACAATCTCCATTTTAGACGATTGCCCACGTCATAGAAATCTCAAGTGTGATACACACTTAACTGATAAGCACGAAATCCGTGAAATCTCCAAAAGCATCCTGTTTTTATAGAAATCTGAGCTTTTTCACGTTTTGGCTGTTATCGACTCATCTGCTTGCATCCGCTGTTGATACAGTCTTGGTCGCTGCGGATGATGAGGTGTATCAGTGAGCATGGCTCTCAACCCATTCTGCACAGGCTGTTGAAGCGGGTAAGTGACAACAGCTGGTGGAAAACGGGTTGGCGACGCGCCAAACCAATCTACAATGGCACGCCCCGTCATCTACAGCGAACAACACTGAAATTACTCATTTCGTGCGTATTTTGTTATGTTTTCGTTGGATATTTTTTGCTATTTTCACAATGCCAAAATATGCGGTAGATCAATTTCTTCCCTTGCGCCATGCATTTGGCTTCCATTCGGCTTGAACTTACTCTTTTCTCTTTTCTTTCCTATGTCAGCGTCCTGAACATACACCTTATGCACCATTTTTCATGACTGATTGATGTTGAAAGGGCTTTGGATATTTTCAATCAATTAATCACATAAAAACGTGACGCTGTTCGTCTATGAAGGGGCACTTTGCACTTTCAGTTTCACTTCGGTCAGACCTGTGAACTTCGAGAAGCTGCGAAATCACTCCAAGCCCAGTTGAATACCAACTAGTGCCCCCACCAAGCCGAACTCCACCAAAAACTCATAGCTTTTGATCTTTTTCGTGACCTTGGGCTTGCAACTCAGTAATTCAAATCAAAACTTAATGGAACTCAAACTGCTCTTCGCAGTTCTCAATCCTTTTGGCAGTTGTGGGTGCACAGCTGGAGATAAGGAGATCCACGTTTTGGCGTCGTTTAGTTGGCGTTTCCAGATCGGTTGACATACCGTAGTATACCGTAATCAGGGCCTGTCCTCTTGCTGGGGGGAGCCTCCGCAGAATACGCCCCCAATCCCCCAATTTCCCTCTGGAACAACCACCCCCCCCCCATCCTCCTACAATTTTACTAACTTCTCCCTACTTCCTACCACTCTAACCCTCCGGTTTTCCTGGACTTTTGCCGTCGAGTAAGAAGAGAGGAGGGCGACGTATATGTAGCAGGGCACAGCATTCGATGGGGATTTTGGTCGAGCTTTTACGACCCCCCTCCCAACAACGACCAAATACGACCCCCCCTCCAAAACGTCCGCAAAGCGAGAAAAATCAACTATAAAAATAAATTTTTCCCAGCCCAAATACGACCCCCCCCCATAGGGAATCCCCATCGAACGCTGTGCCCTGATATGTAGTTGCCATCGAGTAAGGAGAGAGGAGGGCGACGTATATGTAGCCTATGTGAAACGGGAAAAGTTGTCAGATGTCAACTAGCGGAAAACTTTCTTGGGACCAGTTACAACTTCCCCATCACTCGAGCGACCCCTCCCTCCCGCGAGCCCTAACATTTAATTTCAAATCAGTTGCTTTTCCATGCAAATGTACCGCGCAAAACGCCAGTTGAAACTTCGGAGCGTCGCTGTAGCTCGGATTTCCCAGGCGAAATCCAATGGCTCAACGACCGGGGTGCAGAAGAAACCCTGTTGCCTGCAGCACTATTGCTATTATATCTAGGAAAGATAGCCCTATCACATCGAGTAAGTACGCACATGTGCTCATCACTCTTAAGTTCAACGGTATCCTCGGCACTCTCCTTTTCTGTACGTTAAGCACTTCTAGGCTAGGTTGAAGCAGCTGCAAAACAGTTTCAAAAGACAGCAAGACATTGGGTTCAGATCCGCTTCCTCTTTGGCGTGGAGTGAGTACAGACTTTGCTCTCGGATTCGACCACGACCCACCATCCTGCACCTTGATCTCTGTTCTTTTTTTCCTAACAAGATACAATTTCACGAGTGGGTGTCTGTTGAAAACCTCCTGCATCCTTCCTAAGCTCTTAGCTTACCGGTTCCCTGCAAATGCCGGCTTAGCAGCTCAGTCTTGTAAGAGTAGAGATTGATTACTCATAGGAAGGTGAAGAGTTTTGAGCCCATGGAAACATGGTGGAAGAGGGTTTGGAATTGAAAAGTATGAACACTGTGGGTGCTTCATCACAAAAAGATGCGATTCCCCCAAAATACCGAAATATTGTTTGAAGAGGATCGTTTAACATTGTTTAGGAACTTCCTCCCATGGCAAATCCGTTGTTTGGTATGTCAGATGCCGCCGCTCTGCTGCAATTTCTCCAAGCTCAACAGGCGGTTGCGCAGGTCAGTGTCTCATATTTTACAATCACTTTTTTTTGAAGTGGCACAAACTGTACCAGTGCGAAGTGGTGTGTGTTCGTTGGTGTCCACAATGCCACGAGTTAATGAATCCTGTCCTACATGGGGCGTCCTACCGTGAATAAGATGGTTCCAGGAATATCTCAGCTAACCAGAAGCAATTTTCTTGGACTGTTAAGCCACTAGATTATTATGACGCTACTTGCATGTATTACACTCTACGACATGCAGTAAGCTTCTCAAGATAGGAGTTAACTCCGAGTCAGAGTTATCTAAAGATCATGGCCATTAGGTCACAGCTTGGTACACTACAGTGGATTTCTCATCCGACGGTGGGGCGGTCCTACATCCACGTTGGCAAGCCGTCGCTGCGATTGATAATGGCTGATACGCCCATTCGACTGATTTCTGTTGTTTTCGGCCTTTAAAATCTGAAATTATTATTCACCCGGCTCAAATAAGAAAAGGTAAGTATGTTTTGCTCAAGCTCGATTTCATTTTGCATGATTTTAGTCGATAACATCGAAGATGAACGACGACATTCGAGAGAAGTTCAAAGAATGGCGAAAATAGGAAGAAGAAATCAATTTTCTAGGAGAAATCACCGTAAAAATCATGCGAAAATGCAATCTTTTCAAGCAGGCCTGTACTCATTTTCCCCGAATGCGAAGTCGAGAAAAGACTTTTTTACAAGCTGAAAACAACAACAGAAATACAGCAAAAGGTACCGCAGAAACCAGCTGACTGATAGCATCAGAGATTTAATTTAGTCAGTAGCATCGAAGTTGAAGACATTCATTGAAAGTTCAAAAAAATTGCGAAAAAAGGAAGAAACAGGTCCTTCAAGGGAATTCCATGCTGAATTCATGCAAAATGTAATCTAATTACAGTAAACATACTCACCTCTGAGAATTGAAGTCGAAAGAATAACTTCAGCTTCTACAAGCTGAATATGGCAGAAAAACAACAAAAAAATACCGCAGAAATCAGCTGATTGGTAGCATTAGCAATCATCGATTGGCGAGGGTCCAGACGGAAGAGTGAGTAGGTAGTGCAGCGGCGTGTGTTCAAGTGCGCAGAGCCAATGTTAGAGAGCGCAGAGACAGTGATGGTGAGGCCCGAGGCCTCCGCTTTTCCACCGACACGCAACCGTCGGACCGCTCGCCAGCATGGTCGTAGGACCGCCCCACCTGTCGCGTGAGCACTCCACTGTACTATTTTTACTTTGAACAGACTTTGCGTGGTTGCTCCCGAGTGACGGGCGAGACCCTAGCAGGCAAGTTGAGCTTCTATTGTGCCGACTTGCACCGTTTTTCAAGAGCGAGCGAGCTTCTACGAAGTGGGTGTCACCTCTGGTATGGGTGGAGCTCCACGTGGCAATCCAGAAACGCAAAAATTTTGAAAAAATATTGGAATTTCGCGAAAATCCGCAGAATTGGGCGTGGCTGAGGGGGTGGAGCCTAATGTGCCGGTGCATAGATGCGCGTCTACCAGTATGTTCGTTGTGTAAAGTGTGGAGTGAAAACAACGACGTTGAAAGAACTATGAAAATCGAAATTTGCCACGAATTCTTTAGAAATGCTGGCGGAGTTGGCCATGTGCCTATGTTTCAGCTAGTGAGCGAAATAACAGAAGTGCAAGAAAGTCGCAAAAGCGAAAGTCATAAAATAAATTTGTAAAATCGAGGCCCTGCCGAAATATGGGCGTGATGTAGGAGCGGAGCTCGCGCTAGAGTTTAGTGAGGCATGGCTAACCAAGTTTTTGATTCGGTTTTGAATGTCGTGGTTTTGATTTGAAAAGTTGTGAATTTGGTTTGAAAAGTCGTGAATTTAAGTGAAAATGGTATAAATTATTGAACCCAGAATTCAGTCATATTCTTTGTTGATCTCCTAGACGCGCTTCCTCTGCGAAATTAGCCAGAATTTAACTCCACATTTTTGGAAACTTTTCGGCTTGTTATTGAGAACTTAGTATTCCGGAATTGGATTCACGATTTTTCGATGCAATTCTAAAAGAACGAAAGCAAAAAGTTTTTCACAAGCAACATATGTGGAATATTTACGAATTTCGCTAGAATTAATAAATAGAAATTGAATTCCAAAATTCTTTCCGCAGGTCATAATGCTCGGGGCGTTCCTCTGCCAGTGGGCAAACTGAAAGGGAATTTTCTTGAGAAAGTGCAATTCGTGAACAGCCCACGAACAGCTTTTTCCTCTTGAGACGGAAAAGGCGCGATCCCAGTAAAAATGTTCTTCTGTCAGTTCTCGGCAAGCTTCTCAAGACGCGCTGTGCTTCCTGCTCATAACTGTTTAGAATTGTAAATGTTGATTATTCGGTCCGTAAGATGCGGCACTGCCGCTAAGATTTTTGTAAGTTTCTTGGGAAATAACTGGAACAGCGCTCTGCTAATCGATGATTTTGGGAAGCGCCACCCTCATTAAAAATGGCTGGAGCATTCGGAGATATTCGTTCCGTTGAGCGTGAATGGGGCATCAGAAACCAATCCGTTTCTCATGAACATCGTCTTCGTTAGATTCAGCCGTAGACCGATTTTTCCACACGCGCAGTCGAATCAGCCAGCATTCGTTCCGCTTGCTCGATGTTTGGTGTTATCAAAACGATGTCGTCAGCAAAGCGGAGATGGTGTAGTTGCCGACCGTCGATCTTCTGTCTAGGAAGGATTAAGAACACTGACTTGTACATCGGCTGGCCCCCACAAGTCATTGTATAGGCCACATCGCACTCAATGAGCCACTACGATACTGAATGGAAGTAGCATGCATGCCGCATCCCACAAAGGAAGATGAACGGAAAAGACTATCTTTTCTTTTCCTTCTGTGCTTTCAGCTTGTTTCTTTATGAAAAGTATTCACTTCTAGAAAAAAAAAAACTTACTGCAAGTCCATGAAGTGAGACCATATGGCTTTTGACGTTGTTCTTTGAGTAAGTCGATGTGAAGTCACACGCAGGACATTGAAACATCGGCTTAGCAACATGGCATTGTCGGATATGGCATGGAAGTTTTGACGAGTGTACGTCCTTTTGACAGATCACACAAAATTGAAATGTACACGGGGTACGACTGAAATTTTTCGTTTTGAGCAGGGACAGCATATATATGGCCGAAGGCTCATTTCACTTTCAACCCGTATAAACCTAAGTGAGAAAGCTTTCGTACTTGCCATCGTTTAGCACCTAAAACAATCACTTCAGCAACTTCACCTAGACACCAGGATCACAATGGCTTTACAAGAAAAAGTCTGACGCCTGGGATAACCTCCCGCGAAAAAAGGCCCAGCTCGAAAACAACCTAGCACATTGGCAGCAGTATGAGCCATCGGTGTGTTTCACATGCACGTGCTTCTTTGAGAAAATATGAGCCGCCGGTGGCGCACGATTTTTCTGCGCCACTTTTTGGATTGTTGATGTTTTATTTTTCTGGATGTTTTCTGTTTCCTGCGTTATTTTTGATAGTAGAGGCAGTTGGCACGATAAATCCCACCAGGACAAGTAAGATTGAATACGCCTGGGCAGAACGAATTCCGCGGCCATGAGCAGGCGCTGGGCGCCCATTTTAATTTTGTTTGCCTTTTCCAAGGGGGGTGCCCTTAATAAGGGCCCTATCAAGCCACAATATTCCGACCCGAACGCCCGCCCGCCCACAAATAGACGACTGTTCCTGACGCTCTAATCGACTCATTAGCTAAGCAAGTTATAAAGCGAAGGGGTTGTTATAAAGCGGCAGCAGGGCTGTAGGATATATGGTACACATGATGCAGACCGTACCTTGGGTAGCGGTTATTGACAATATGCCTATGGGAAACTCGTCCAAAATTGTTTCCTAACACATTAAGAACGGAGGCTCTTTTCTTCGTAGGATTTCAACCGTTCACTCCACTCTTTCGTCATTTCCCCACTATATAGCGCCTTACGCATTAAGGCCGAGCACCAACTCTTCCTGCCAACTGTCTTCAAATGTCCAGCAAGAAAAGCACGAAAAAATGCTGTTTGTCAATGAGATATAATATTTTGACTCGGAAAAGCCAAGTTCTACATCTAACACTTACTACTCTAACGATAAGCAACTCATTTTTACAGGAACTTCGTCTACAGGGATTATTCAGAGCCCTGATTACATTGGCACTTGTTTCTGGAGCTTTTGCCATCTGGCCAGTAAGCGCCAACTTGACGCTGAAATGCTTCCCCACAGAATCAATACAAACGCGTACCAGGGTTACATAGCTAGTTACGAGTAAGTATAGTTACGTCATTTCATGCCAAAGCCGTGTCTGGTTTATTACGGGCTATGAGCGAGGATCTAACCTGTTAAGCTGGGACAATACAAAAGTGGGCGGAGCGAAGTGGGCGGAGCCTAGAGACAGGCCCCGCTTGCGAATGGTCATGATGCAGGAGCCCTTCGGAGTCCATGACGGTGGAGTTCGCAATCAGGGAGGATGCCCCAATTTCGCGACTAACAAGAGCTAGATAAAAGCAGAGCGGCTCAACGACGATATAACCTGACTTCACCTTCGAAATTTGGACCGTCCTTTATCATATGGGAGTTTTCGATCGCTTGTATATTCTCGCTTCTGTTTTCTACACTCGTTCTCACTCCATACGCTCATGTAACTCGGAGCTTGATGACTCCCATTAAGGGCACTATCGAAACTGTGTTTTTTCTCCATCAGTGTTCCGCTTACCACCAGAGATCTAATGATTCTGAGCTCTAGGACATGCGAAAAGCAGTCGCGGCCACTGTCTCTGGAAAGATCAAAAAATCGAAAATACCAAAAAATGCAAAAACCTCGGGAAAAGGACGCGATCAAAGCAGCGCAGAGGGCTGGTACATCTTCATACCACAGTGCGCGTATACTCCACTCCGAACATGGCGACAGCTGCACTTCTGGAGGGGCGCCTCAGCCTTCTGACAGTGCAACTGATTCTGATCAGTCCAAAGGACAACACTTGTATTGAATGCCCCCATGAACAACGCCATGACTAGTACGCTAAGCCCATGCCCACTCCATTTCGCTGGGAAGTGTATAAACGTCTACTGATATTGTTGATGAGTGAAGATAACCACGCTGAATGAAGCTGTAAAAAATTGATTTTGCAAAAAATCCCTTCAAAAGAGGGCTGTCTGTTTGCCGAGTGTGCGGATCTTATTGTGCGAAATAGCGGAACAAAAGAGCAAAAGAGTCAATGACCCGAACTTATAGAACAAAAAACCGTAGCCGCTCCGAAAAAGGGGCTGTGGAGCTGGGACTTGCTATGGTGTCCAGCGTAGTCAGGGATACAGGATTGAGGCTCGCGTGAGACAGCTTAATCGCTTTGCGGAAGACAAAATTGAATGAATGATCCAAAAGGGAGCTTATAGAACGGGTGGCTCTAGGCGAACGCAAGCGCAAGAATGTCTTTGTCCCACGTAGAATTCGCTAAAAATACGATTTTCTCCAGTAAGTAAAAAAAACCTTAGCGAAAAGAGAACTTTACTCCTGACTTTACTCTGGCTACGATTCAATGACAAAAAATATCACATCACGTATTTCTACGCAGCGTTACTCCTTGCTGAACCGATCGCTACTAGAAAAAGCAGCCAGGCACAGGGCACGTTCCATGCCTCAGCACCTCCCTGACTGATGGCTACGACACCACCTATCTTCGCTTTCACGAACCGCAAGTTGCGATTTTGAACCGAACCTTCGAAAAATGGCCGTGATAAGGGGTGACAAAGTTGATCTTTGAGAAATGAATAGAAATTATTTAACTAAGAAGTATATTGAAATGCTCGAGTATATGGTGACCATTTCTCAACCACTGACCGTCACAAATTGCTGTTCAGAGCTATAGGGTGGATCCTCATAAAACTATAGGGTAAAATGAAACGGTAATGGTAATGAAATGAGTGATGGTAGGCGGAAAGGTTCATGTGAAACTTTTTCAAGCATCATCGCTAAAAATACAAACCCGCTTCCGTTCCGGTGGAGTTGTCTGCTGATGCTGCTGCTGTTGTTGGATGGCGGCTCGTTGTTGAGCGGCTGCTTGTGCTTGAGCATGAAACTGCAAACAAGACACCTTTCAAGAAAGAGAATTAAAAAAGAAATTGAGATATCATTCATTAAGTAAAGGACAAAAGGCCTGAAAACTGGTCTACTTCATGAGATGCAGCACGAACTTCCCATTTGATAGGTAAATCAAGATAATAAGCAGATCATCATCGACGTGAAGAGAGGGGTCCGACAGGGCGACACCATCTCGCCCAAGCTCTTCAGCGCCTCTCTCGAGAACGTCATGCGTCAACTGGAATGGGAAGCATGGGAGTGA
>MU914794.1:4654-19896 GCA_036418165.1 Cooperia oncophora
CCACCTGCCACGCGAGCAGCTCGTGCAATGGTTTGGAGTGCACTACATGGTTCTCTTATATAGTGCAGGGTGTTATCACAATCAAAACATTGGATTGATACATCTGCACCAACTGGTTTCGCCACCGGCTAGCGGTCGTACACTCTCCTACACTGACGTGTTTGAACCCGTGAAGCATTTTGCGGACGGACAGACATACATACATACCGACAAACCGACACACAGAGTTAGTGGTTTATAGAATGTAAGGATAAAGTGATGAAGAGTGAAAGTTGTGATATGTTATAATGATTGGAGTAATCAGAAACTGTGAGATAGAGTTGCGGACGGGCGGCTGGTGAGCCAAAATGAGAATTTACGATTTCGCAATTGGCGCCCGCTTCGCCGCTATGTAGTGCCGAGTGAGTGATGTAGTACGGTAAATAGTGTGAGAATGCTGTAGTACACTATAAAACTAAAATGAGTGTGTTTGGCGAGTAAAGTAATCAAGGATGAATCGAATGGATTAAAAATGTCGAGATTAAAAATGCCGGACGGGCGGTTGTTAGGCGAAAATGAGAATTTACGATTTCGTAATAGCACTCGCCTTGCCTCTATTGGCCTGTTGACGGTCGATATGGTCAATCGTATTGACCTTGGAGCATGTAAAGGATTGAATCGATATTGTTAAGAGTACAGAAATGTATTATGAATGGGATTAATGTGTTATTGATTAACAACGCCTTGACACGTTAATTCGTGACTATGGTTGAATTACTTCAACGGGTTAGCTGTAGTAAAGAATGATCTGTTTTCGATTTTGCCTTCCGCTGCGGTTGTAACCGTGTTGGTGAAGGCTCTTTCTTTTTTGTACTAGCGATGGACTCTGGGTCATCAGCTGATACTTCAAGTGGTATCAGCTGATTCAGTGAACGTTTGAGGATGCTTCCGCTTCCTGTTTTTAACGTTACTGACCTAGGTAGGTTGTCTGCTGAACGGTTTATCTCCACTATGATTGCAAGTGGCCAGTTGGTTCTTGATGAATTAGCTTGTTTGATTAGTACAATGTCTCCTACTCGTGTGGGGCTTTTTGCGCCCTGTTTCGGAGGTGTATTATTGAGACTCCTTTCTGCTAGGGTCTGAAGATATTCTTTGTGCCAACTGTCCCAAAACCGTTCGAGTGAGTCTCGTAGTACAGTGTAATACATGATGAGGTGTTCGTGCGAATCTGAAATAGGTAGTTGATCACTATTAGTGATCGATGTATTAGGTGCATCGAGACCTGCTAAACGGAATTGAGGATTTATGAGGTCGATAGGCGTAGTACAAGAATTTGGTCGTTGGAGTAAGTTAGGATTGGGGTGATAGGTCGCGTATTGAGCGTCGCTTCTATCTCTGACATGAGAGTTTGAAAGGCCCATACGTCGATAGTCAGTCTATGAAGTGCTTTTTTCATTGCCGACTTCACTGATCCGACTAGCCTTTCGTAGAATCCACCTTTCCAAGGGGAAAGTGGAGTGATAAACTCCCAGGTCAGATTTTGGGCTGTTGTGAAGTTGTGGATTAGTGGGTTATCTTTGAATTTCGTTAGTTCATTGGCTAGTATCTCTCTTCCTAGCTTGAATGTTGGAGCGTTGTCGCTTAACACGAGGCTGGGGGCGCCTCTACGAGCAACAAATCTCCTGAAGGCTAGGAGGAATTGAGAGGTAGAGTTGTCCTTGACTACTTCAAGATGTAAGGCGCGCGTTACTGTACAGGTGAACAGGCATACCCATACCTTTTGAATATGACCGACCTCCGAAGTAACCGCAAGTGGTCCAAAGTAGTCCAATCCAGTGTTTTGGAATGGACGACTCCGTACAACTCGGTGTGGCGTAGGTCTGGTGGATTAGGGTATTTATATGTGCGACCTTGATGCCTACGGCAGACTACGCATTTTGATATTACACTATTGACTATACGGCGGATCTTAGGAATGAAATATTGATTTCGTAGTGCTGCTATCAGATGTGCAGAACCCGCATGGAATAGTTTTTGATGATAATCTAGGATTATCATTCGTGTTAGCGGATGTTTGGGTAGCAGCACTATTGGTGTTTTTGCCGAGTAATCCACCGCAGCATGTGCTATGCGTAGTTTTGCTCTATAGACTCCGTTTTCGTTTATCAGCTGGAGTAGTTTTAATGCGCGACTCTGAAGTTGGAAGGCTCCCTCGCGATAATGCTCGCGGAGTAGAAGGAGTCTAGCCGCCTCTGAGTCTTTTGGTGTATTACCTTCGTTGTTGACACCTGATCTAGTAAGCTTGGAGTAGTGGTTTCGCCTCTTTGCTTTCTTATCACTCGGGCTCTGAGGCGTGCTAGGAACTTTAGTACATAGCTTGTAGTTTTGATTAGTTTGAAGTATGAATTAGTTCGATTGAATGGAATAAAGGAGGTGTAATTTTGCGTGGCTAACGCAGCTGTTGACTTGAATTCTGCTACTGCCTCTTTGGGGGCAGTGATTTTGCGGTGAAGTCAACATCTCCGTTAGGCCAGTTACTAGGATGAGTAAGTATGAACGCGGGGCCGTGCCACCACATGTGGTTTTTTATCTCTGAAGCTGAGATGCCTCGTGTGGCGCAATCGGCTGGATTATTGTCTGTATTAACATAAAAGAATTTACTTGAGATATTCTCTTTGGTGAGTTGCTCAAGTACTTCTTTTATGGCTTTGACTCTGTTATTAACGAAGGTTTTCAGCTGCTTGTCCGAGTGAATCCAGTACTGGCTATCTGGGAATCGGATAGTAGCTGAACTGATTGTGGAGTAACTTTGATTTGCTGTATTAGAAATCTGATTATTTTTGTGGCTAAGAGTATAGCCATTAGCTCTAGCCTGGGTATTGTTATTTTCCCAGGGTTCGCTAATCTGGTCTTTGAGAAGAACAGATGGCTGTATGGCTTTTCACCTGTTGTTCGATGTACTAGATACACAACGGCCGCGTAGGTCCTTTGCGAGGCGTCGGAAAAGACCACCAAATCGTAGTTGGTATTCTTTTGGAGGCCTATGTATCTTGGTACGCTGCCTACGAAGCCGCTGATATTATCTACCAGTTCTTTCCATTTCATTACTGTATTGTCGTCCAAAGGGTCATCCCATCCAAACTTGTTTAGCCACAAGTCTTGGATGAAGATTTTTGCCTTGACGAATAGAGGACTTAGTAGTCCTAATGGATCGAAGGTAGACGCAAAGGTCTTCAAAGCTGTCGCTTTGTCATGACCTTATCAGAAGTAATTTTTACGGGTATTTTTAAACTGTCTTCTTCCGTATTCCATTTAAGGCCTAATAGTTTGGAAGTGTTATGGGTCTTTTTCATGCGATCCTTTTCTGGAATAGCATTCATGATTAGTTTGTTATTTGACATGAATTCACGAAGATTCATGCCCATATTTTTGAAGATCGCTTTGCATTCTTTTTGCTTTGTAGTACCTTCGTCGACTGTCCTGGCACTGATGAGGACGTTGTCGACATGTGTACCACTTATGTCCTTTAAATGTAGAGAATTCCATGCGACCGCGATCGATCCTCTATTTGTTTGCGATCGTAATGCATCCTTTTCCTGCTCCGTCGGCAGCATATTTTGAATCTCTCCTCCTCCAGAAGGATGTCATCTATGGTGCTGAGCCATAGTTCTAACGTCCATTCGGAGCCTTGATCTGAACCAGTGAGTCCTGATTCCTGCTGAGGGAACGGTGCTTCGTGTCGAAGGCAGCGTCTCGTAGCCGACTTCTGAATTCTCGTGTGGAATTTTTGAAGAAAGGTGTTCACGGCCAAGTAGTTGTCCAAATGTTCACCGTGATCCTGGAGCTGCGCTGCTATTGCTGATAACTTCTCGAATAGTTGGCGCTGGTCCTCTGTCCGTGATCCACGCGCTGTGCAAGAGTTTAGATTCCTGTGCAATTCGAGAACTATTCCTTCCTTATGCCCTTAACGTTTAACCAAGTGTTCTAGGGCTTTCTGGTAGTTTGCAGCCGTGACCGGTCAGATCCTGCTCATGTACGTTCGCTAAAAACAGAGCCCCGTAGTTGTCCCACTCCCACCGCTTTCCACTGAATTTGGGGATGGGTATTTCCGGGAGTTTACTGAAGTGTCGTGCCCAGGTGCGGACAAGGGACGTTGGCATCGGCGGGGTGCACCCGGGTCACGCCAGAACGCGGGGTTATAAGGGCCCGCACCCTCCTACAAGGGGACGTCGCGCCGTTGTGTGTCCCAAGGGTCCTGCCGCGGGCTGAGTGAGGCCTGGACAACCATGTACCTACTCACTATAACTACTCTGACAAGACACCATTACCTTCAATAACTTCATATAGAAGAACACTATATGATAACATCGACAAAATCATTGTAATCCAATAACACATATGAGAAATGGCTAATCGATATTAATATGTACAACAAAATGATAATGAGGAAGTCATACCTGTGGATGAAGATGAGGATGGGAATAGTGAATGGAGGCATTGATCAGCAGTGACAGGAAAAGACACGGATCGAAGGTTGAATCAGGGAGACAGCAGAAATGTGCGCAATCCACCGGTTGCATGACGCTCATCCATGAGCGCACGACGACGACTGATTTGAAAAGTGATGACAATATACTATGTGCGCGGTTCCCCGCGATTCATGCTCTTCGTAGTAGGACCGACTGCAGTGCAACCCGAGCGCGGTATCCTCCCGGCACCCCATTAGCCCCCCAGGGACGGTCGTGCGACAGTCACGACACCGAGGGACAGGGAGCTTCTGTTAGGGCTTGAAACGGCACGTCAAATGTAGTTCGCCACTCATTGAATCCATGCAGTCCTCAGTATGCGCCACAATTTGCCCTTATATGTGTCCAGCTTCATTATTGCCTCGTGCGCTGATTCCACATACTTGTCGAACTGTGAGTCTCTCTCGGCTCAAGTGTCTAGGTAAACCTGATATCAAAGGTGCTCTGCTAGATAAAATCGCAAGAAAACGTGCTCGTGCTCGCCAATCTCCGTGCTCGTGCTCAGCCAATCTCCACGATAAAGTAGATAAAAGAATAGGAGGACGAATAGAATAGTTACGAATGCCTGTCGCGGGCAGTGATCCTTCGATGCACCAATAAATGGGGTCGTATACAGCATAGTAGTTAGAGAACAATACTGTGCCACGCGGGACTTTCTCGTACACGACCTCAAACTTGGGTAATTAAACATTTATCACTAATTCTACATGTAAGAGACAGTGACAGAAAGACCTTAGAAATATGAGCTGAAGATTCAAACCTAGACTACTACTCCTTAAGATCAGCTGAGGCTGAGGACAGCTCCCTAAGATACTAAGTTATAGTGCTCGTGCCGAATCCTACAAAAAATATGAAAGGTCGTGTTTCTAAAGCATATACACAAGAAGCGAACGAGAATAAAACATATCAGAAAACTAGAAAGAAAAGTTGAGAAAAATGTGACTGAGGCGACGATTACATGCGGCTTAAGAAGGCTCGATATCAGATAACAATGGGAAAAGCGTTACGTAGGTAACAACATCGATCAACATCCCGAATGTTTACATTTTTGTAAAGGCATCATGACTAAGGCTGTGAGAACACTACTGAGAATATCCTTAGTAAATACTGAACTAGAGTTCAGTATAATCAGGCTATCCAATCTGTACTGCCTTCTCATAGGCAAGTGAAGGTCTTTAATATACCGGGGAGTGCCACAGCTTCAGTTCAACCTCTTGATGTCTATTTCTTCTTGCCTTTTAAATCCATGTACAAACGTTTTACATCCTATGTGATAGCTCATGACATGAACTTCTCTCTACACACACGAGACTCTATTCTCCGTCTGCTGTCTCTAGTGTACTCGCAGTTCTGCGCACCCAGGTTTAGGAAATTCCTGTCTTATTCCTGGTATGCAGGCAGGTTACTTGAGTTCACACCCCGGTGAGTTAGAAACACCTTTGCAGTATTGCTTCTAACCAAGTTGACTGGACTTTAAGATTGCATTGCGGTGTGATGACTCTATTTCATTCGTTGGTGCCCAACTGTTGACGAGGTTGTACTGTTTTGACCACTTCCTCATCGTGAAAAGATATCACATCGTGTTCAATTGGATTACTCATGGACATGGAATCTATAACGGCAAATCTCCAGTTTACCAAGATCATAATAATCAAAACCCTTCGAAGAAAGTATGTGCGAATCTGAATAAATATATTCCTCTCCTTCGTATGCCGAATAAGGCGGGAATATTAACAAACAAGTTGAGTGGGCAAACTTTCTGGACTCGTGCGTGATGTTTCGAAGAAAAGCAAAATTGCTGCATATCAAGGATTCGAACCTCTGACCTATTGCTTATGAACTAGCATCCCTATCCACTGCTCCACCGACGACCACACTCTGAGTCTCGCTTCCCTTGAATTTAAACAGACGGGGTGAGGCAAAGTGGTATGCTAAAAAGACCCCCTTCGTAACTTTCTTCAGAGAATCGTTCTGCAAATTCTGAGCGCAGATTTGAGTTCAGCATCTCGAGATCTGTCTTCCAGTATGCATCTCATTGCAAATGGCCAGGCTGACCCATTAACCTTTCCTGGTGAGAAGTGCGCAGGAATGGAGATGAAGGGTGGTGATTGCCAGATGCTATTTCGGACTCCACCCACAGGCAAAGTATGCAGACGCAGCGCGCGCCGCCGAGCACCATAACCTGGAACTATTTGTCTGCAGCCCTCTCTCGTTCATTTGTCCCTCAGAATGATGCGCGATAGGCGATCGCCTTCATGCTGCTTCACTGCCATTGACCGCCGCATCCTGCATGTGATGGCCGCACTTGTGGCAACAGAGGTGGAGAGTTCCGAATATGACTAGCCATCAGAACACTTTATTCTCATTGTACGCCACTTCACCAGTGAGGAAAGTGGCACACTTCCATAGACTGGACCTGTGAGCTTGTCTAGCTCAGCTACAGCGCCAAACCGACCTCTCACAAGAAAGGAATCAAATGCCCAAATTGAAGTTCTGAACAGCATTTGTTAAGGAAATGATGGATTTGGTTGTCAATGCCAGGGATTTGTTCAACGCTCAGCCAATGATGTTGGAATGCACAGCGCCTGTAAACATCTGCGGTGACATACACGGCCAACTAAGCGATTTACTTCGAATATTCAATATGGTGAACGTCAACCTCCAGCTGAGCTTCTTCCCTAGCGATTTTTGTGAATCTCAAAAGCGTGTTTTCTAGATTGGATGGCCTCCAACAGTGAATTACTTGTTTCTCGGTGATTACATCGACCGTGGGCAATGGAGCCTAGAAACTATATTGCTTTTATTCTCATTAAAAGTAAGGAACATTTATTCCACTGAAAAAGCCAGTTCAGCAGGGAACCGCTTGATTTCAGCTGAAATTCCCTGACAATTTCCTTCTCATTCGCGGTAACCACGAAACACCGATCGTTAACAGAATCTATGGCTTCTATGAGGACCTCGTACGTCGCTTCGGTACACCTCGCCTCTACAACGTCTTCCAGGTGAATTCAGTCATTCCAGGGAAAATTCATTCACTTGCGGTGGAGATGACAGGCGGCTCGCTCGCTCAGCGTTAGGGACGAGCCGCGGATGCACTCCAGCAGTGGCCAACCAGCGCTTGCCCATGCCCGGAGGATTACTTAGTACCGGACTCGCTTGGGACGATAAAACCACTGGGCTGGACATGGCCTCTCACCCGCATGGCATTGCATAGGCCAAGCAGTATCCCATAATGCCACTATTAGTCTGAATGGAAAAGGAACGCGCACGCAGCCTAATCCTCTTACTGTTCATCTATTCATTTCCATTCCATCAAGTTGCCTCACCGAGACTGTAGAGATCCGTTGCAAGCGGGGTCATGTGCGCGGCATTCGCACCAGGACCTATGCGGTTTGCGCATTGTCAGCTCCACTGTTAGGTGCTAATGGTGAAATCAGCAATACTGTGCGTCAGAGCGGTCGGACAATACATCTTTGTACTTTCAGGAAGTTTTCGCAGTGATGCCGTTGACAGCAGTGGTGGCAGATAGAATTCTTTGTATGCATGGTGGCCTGTCGCCATCGCTTCTCACTGCACCTTCTCTTTCCATTCTTAATGATATCCGTCGTCCAATTCAAGTACGCCTGCTTGCATCGTTTCAATTCACCATCTTTCAGGATGAACGAAGTTATAGGCCATTTGCTACAACAAATATTTCAGGATCCTCCAAATCCATCATTGCCGCTAGATCTTCTTTGGGCTGATCCCGACATCCACGTTAAGCAGTTCAAATTTAGCATAAGGTAAAGAATAACAGTGTAATTACCACTGTAGCCTGACCAAATGGTTACACTGCGATAAGCAAGGAAATTTGCCTTCGTAACCCCAGGCACGGGCACTGGAAGTCAACAGAAAGAGCACTGAGGAGTAAACGTGACGAGGCGTGCTGCAGGCACATCACCAAATAATAGTCTAGAAAAAAAGGCTGCTACATACTTTTTCCAACAAAACTGATAGGACCAGGGACACGAACAGATGACCAGGAAACAGAGGGGGAGAAAGAAGGAACTAAACAGGTGAATGTGGACTGCTAACCATACGAGCGCAGAGAGATTTCAGTGACAGCCGAAGTCACGACGAGGGGGACGTGGGTAGGATGTCACCTACGAATCTGGGAGTAAAATGCGATGGATCCATCGTGCCTTTTCTACACCGGAGATATTGTTACGATACGGCTTTCTTAAACCAAGCCCGCCACATTGGAAGGTACAGTCTAGCTGGTGTGAGCAAACATGTTGTAAACAACCACAATTTTTGGATGCATTATCTTAACTTGCAACTTTGTAAATCGTTGTGTTTTCGCGAACTCTGTCAGCCGCTTTTGCGATGCGGATTGATTGGCTTTTGCCATTTCTCGATGGTTTTGGCGCGGCGCCAAACTCCGTTCGGCCACTATTGATAAAGGCGAGGCAAGCGGCAGCCGTATAATCGTTGTCTGTTTTTATCAGTTCATTCAGTTCACCAAATCCGTGGTGGTGCATCACCGAGTTGCCCCCGTCCCCAACCTGCGCCCGCCAGTGCGTGGCAATCCGTTGTCGCTTACCAATTCATCAACTAGAGGAGAACGGGTTTGGCTCCAAGCCAAATCCACCCCTTCCGGACACGCTCCTTCATCCGGCGAACAAAACTATGGTAAAGAACGAACTTACAGCTGTTATAGAATGTAGCTTAACGTCCCGCCGGCTGCTGCCATTCCGTTTTTTTGGGAGGTAGATGCGTAACTCGTAATCCCTGTTCAACGATATTGTCTACTCTGCGCACGTTGCAGAGGTGTTAGCTGTACGTTTGGGCCGGATGTCGTGCAGACGGTACTTGACAGATATGGACTGGACTGCATTGTCAGAGCCCATCAGGTTATTAGATTATTTTTCCTGTGGCTTACGATGTACAAGAGGAACTACATCGTAGTTTGGCGACGGGGGTATTTTGCACTTTTGCAACTTCCCATTGTCATGTCGACTCAACAAGTAGAGATCTGCAAATTTGGTGACATGAAGTAATACCAGTCAAAGTTATCAGAAACCACTTGCCAACTCTTGAAAAAAATGCTGTCAACCCTTGTAAAGCGGTGAACACGACAATGGGAACAGCGAAAGTGCAGTTTCCCCCTCCCGTCGCCGAACTGCGCGTGAACCACTATCTACTATTAACAATGAGTACCTTTCCTTTCACCGCGAACACATTATTCCACCCGCTCTCTCGATCCGAGAGCTTCAAACGTCTGTTTTCACTACAAAGTTATCTGTAAATGCCTTTGATAAACTCGATTCTTTAGGTAGTACAAGATGGCTATGAGTTTTTCTCGAATCGAAAGCTGATCACCATCTTCTCAGCTCCGCATTATTGTGGACAATTCGATAACGCCGCCGCCGTCATGGTCGTCGGCCCGGACCTGCAGTGCTCATTTCGGGTATGTACAGTCATGATCCCTGCAAACATGTGTAACGGGGCGTGGACTGAAGCACGATGCCATCCTTAGTCCGCGATGATTGGTGGAAAAGGCTGATTTTGCTGCAATCCAATTCACGTCCCTTCCACGCCCTATACAGGGATCACTACAATATGTTTGCTTCAACATCTACACCTAGAGCTGACATTGACACACTTGTGCTAAGATTCTTATCACTGAAAATCCGGTTAAAGCCGATAATGCTCTGATCAATAAGAAGTACGGGTTTAAAAACAGTTGGCACAATGATTGGGTGCTCGACCTAAAATGCTAATAGGGCGCTATATAGTGGGAAACGGCGCGAAAGACGGAGTTGAAACGGTCAATCCCTCGCCGAAAAAGAGCCTCCGTTCTCCTACCGTGTTAGCTAATCAATTTTGGACGAGATTTCCCTTAAGGCTCTTACCCCTGACGCCTATCTGAAGGTACGGCTGCATCATGTTGTTACTCATATATATCCATTGCTGCATCACGAGCGCTTCATGCCAATGCCTTCGCTTCATAATTTGCTTGGCAAGTGAATCAATTAGAGCGTCTGGAACAGTTATCCATTTGTGGGCGGGCGGGCAAGGGGGGCGTTTGCGGAAAGTTGTCGGCTGATAGCGCCCTCATAGGTCACCCTTCCTGGAGAAGGCATTATGTCAGCGTCTGCTCAGCGGGGTCGCGGTAAATTTCTGTCCTGCCAGGCCTATTAGTCCCTGCTCGCGTTGGAGGATTTATCGTGCCAACTGCCTTTAATTGTGATCGGCTGCTCAAATGATATGGTTTCACAGACCCCAAAGGCACGCCTCAGCGTTCAGAGAAGGTCGGTTGTCAAATTACTAGCGCGCATGATGGGAATGAGGGAAAAATGCGGAAAAACAGGGACATCGTTCGTTGTGGCGAATCCGCCAAAAGGTAGGTTCGTATTTTGGGCCGCCGCCAGAAGAGGGGAGGGCGTTATTTGGCTGCCAGTGGAGATGGGGAGGGCGGTCTCACTCTTGGGCAGAGGAAAGATCTTTTTTGATTAGTGTAATTTTTTCGCTTCCCAGTATAGGGGCGTTTCGCTGTTTTCTTCATGTTGTTCTTACTTTAGAAATGGTTGGATTGAATTTGTGATTTCGCTGCTTCGTTGGTACTATTAACCCCCCCCCCCCGCCGCACGACGGTTCGATCCAGTTGGAGGGGGACAGAAGGCGGAGGGCGGGGATCGCACGGGACTCAAAGCCCCGACGACATTGATGTGCCCTGCAGAAAAAGCCGCCCCAAATTCCCCGTTTAGAAAGCCATGCTTGTATGTACGTGCATAAGGAGAAGGATAAGGAAGGGCGTGGTCGGACCAATTCCCACTAGTTGGTGTCAGCTGTTCCCCTGTATCACCTTACTCTCACCATTTGAAATGGAGATATCTGGTAGCAGAACAATCGCACCTCTAGAAATTTTTCAAAAATGAAAGCTAGGCGTTGCGGCGGCGAGTGGGCGTGGCGGCGCCTTCGCCTTGAGCGGGTCGCGCTTTCCTCACTGGGAAAGCGGTGCATTCTCCATGCTCGGGAACAGGACTATCATGTCCGAAAAAGGCGTCTCGCATCAAATGAACGCGGAGTGTGGCTTTAACCATTTCATTAAGACAATTGTAGGGGTCTTTTAGGACGCAATCAGATTGAAAATTCTAGCTCACCAATACCAAACCAAGGAATTTTCTGATAAACTTGAGGGAACTTCGGTAACCAAGGCTCTTCTAAGAAATTTAACTAACCCAGCACTTTCAGATTCTTCGACCACAGTTTCCGGGCAGAGCGGTCAAAGTTGCGGAGCCGAGAGAGGTTACTGTATATGGTAAACTGCGGTAACAAAAAGAAAATGAATAAAAATTACTCATGGAGTTCGCATTTGACGACATTTACAGGTGTTGACGATATGAAGTCCGAAAATTGATCACAGCCCAAAACAGAACAAGGAAGGTTCAGTGGCGCACCGACCAATGGATGCTGCACCGGTCTCGGAGACCATCTTCAAATTTGGACAAATAATATACTTAGGGATGGCTCAGCAACTGAGTTCGCTGTTAACTTAAACCTGACTTTTGAAGAAGGTCATCATAGGTCTCACCCACCTTTTTCGCCATTCCAAGTCTACTGGAAATCTTCGAAATCACTCGTTTCGGCCTAGTGAATTCCATGATTTCATGGATCAAACACTTGTGTGCGTAGCGCGGACCAATTTAGATCAGCAAGTCTTTCTCCGATTTTACGACCCCAAATATGAGACGGCCAGGGCGCCGTCTGCCCATTTGGCTAAGTGATGCCTGCGCTTTGGAGTAACCTCCATCTCTGCTATAGATCACCAATCAGCTGCACTGGATATCAAACTAAAACCTTCGCGAGCATTGACCCGATGAACACAATTCTTCGAAAGGATCGAAAGAATGGTTTGAAGTGTATCGGGTTGCGTGAGCCCAGTGAACTCATTGAACGACTTTGGCACATTGCATGGGCAAACGGAGACGCTTCTTTCATGTCTAATGCCCGTTGAAGCACATAATGACCAGCACTAGCATACTTGGTACAGCTAATATCACCACTTCATTTCTAGCCATTTCGTAAACACCGCTCCATATGTCAAAAGACCACATCCCTGAGAAGCGAAGGCGAGGCTGCACACTTCCTTCGAACATGGCGCGAAGCAGGTTATTCGTGAGATATTTCAATGCAAGGCAACTGTCATCCTGTATTGTGTTGGACAGAGGAGTTATAATGAATGTCTGAAAATGAAAACGTCCCATCACCAGCGCAGCCGCCGCCACCCTCACATGAAGTATGCAGCCACGCCCACCGCATCTCAGGGATTTCGTGTATGAATGAGCACGTGAAATATGTCACACAAGACTAGCCCGAAATGGTGGCTACTTCGTTATTGAAGGTCTTTTACTGCACAATTCAACATCATCCGCTTCCATCCAAATCCTTGACCTCCAACACACGTCTGTTAGTTCGATATGCTACAATGGAAGACGGAGTGTAGGCTTTTAAGATAGGTTGGCAATCTCAAAATTAATTGTCTTTAAGAACAAAAAAAATCACTTACCACCCGAAAGAGAGATCCTCTAAAGTTTTGAGAAAGGAGGGGGGAGTGACTTTGGGTTCATACACAACAACAGTTTCATGTAGCACATGTGCGCTGTTACGGTTGAGGGCGAAGCAAAACAGAGATATAGACGCTAGTTCGATGCGGGATGGTTGGCAGAAACATGTTCAGGGCAGTTCGAGTGTGTCACCCCGTTAGAGCCGTTCTCTGCCTTGTTGAAACACGCATGCGACAAAAAGTGGTAGAAAACGAGTAATACGAACGATATGATACAGTCATATCATTTGCTCGCTTTAACAACTGGTGGAGAACGGGTTTGGCACCGCGCCAAGACTCATCTCGCCTGACACGCGCCAACCGTCTCCCGCAGAAACTATACTATCCACCTCTGGCCCACAGAATTTCAAGTCGGCGCGTGATTGGTTAGTGAACGATTTGACATCATAGAAAAAGAACAATGGGGGATTGGAACGAGCCTATCCCGCTGGTGACGAAAACGCCCGGGTCGGATGGTTTTCGTTCCCATCCCTACCGAAACCGCCCTGACTGATTGCGACGATATCAGCCGTAAAACTGTGGGTATGCACAGGAATGCCCGGCCTCGCAACAACAGAAAAAAAGGAAAAAAAAAGTAAGACTCCATGATAGAAAGTCAACTGATCCACGAAATAATTTGAACTTAAAATTTATTGCAAAAACAATCAAAATTTCGTGATTTCCATGAAAGCATTGAGACAGGTGCTATTGATCAAAGAAGGGCAAATCCTTTGGATATATTCAACGGTCGGAGTTTAGTTGTACTATTTCTGAAGTAGAAAGTACACCCACGTATAAGGCGCACCTTCGCATAAAACGTCGCGGATGTTTCATCTTTACATGTGCCTAATTTAATTCCCTGCAGCTACAGTCCTCATCATTGCGGACCGGTGGGGCGTGTCAGCCAGTATGAGTGTGCACACTGTTGAAGCCGTTCTCAGCCTTTTTGTTGAAACGCGTATGCGACAAAAAGTGGTAGAAAACGAGTAATACGAAGGATATAATACAGTAATGTTTGTCGTTCTGCAACAGTTGTTGAAGTACTTGCCCGCTTCAACAACTGGTGCAGAACGACTTTGGCACCGCGCCAAACGCAGCCGCACTGACACGCCCCACCGGTCCGCAATGATGAGGACTGTACGTATGCCAACATTTGGGAGCGCGTTGTACGCGAAAAAGCGCCTCATACCCCAGATAAGGTAAAAGGGGAATCTCCGCCGTTGATCAATCCCTTTGTGGGATGCGGCACGCATTCTACTTCCATTCAGAATCGTAGTGGCTTATTGAATGCGATGTGGCCTATACAATGACTTGCGGGGCCAGCCGATGTACAAGTCAGTGTTTTATCCTCCCAGACGAATCTGGTACCAATTTACCGTCCCCGGGGGTAGAAGGCTTGGTTGGCCTGGGCGGGAGTCGACCCGGGATTTGAACCCGGCGCCGCGCGGGTGGTAGGCGTGCCATTTGTCACTACACCACCTCCGCCAAAAAATAGGGTAGTGATAGTGAACTACAGATGGGATAAAGCAAATGGATTCATTCACTAGTCCAACAAGTATTGCCATCTTTCAGTCGGATCACCACCTGGGTAAGCTCGGTATTATATTGTCTGTTGGCTAATGATGACTGGATTTGTCTTAATAGAGGCACTTTGGATTTGACTGAATAAAGGTATGATGAGACGAGGATGACGTCCTGGTATTCCAACAAGAATCTACCGGGGAATCCATTCATAGTATGACTGATATCTGTGACTTCTAAATATGATTGAGGCACTTGGCCAGGACTTCTAGGTGTTATACAAGATACCTAGGTGTTTCACGGGCAACATTTATGTTCTTGTAACCATAACTGGGTCTGCCATAGCGACTGCACAAGGAAACTGAATTTGACCCTGCGAACACTGACAGACGTCTCCGTTGCAGATGTTGTGGCGTGCTGGGGTAGGGTAGGGGTGGATTCGGCTCCACCCCATTCTCGGCCAATTGCTAAAGCGAGCAAGCAACAACAACTTGTAGAAAACGGGGTGACACCGCACAAAACCGAGCTCCTGATACGCCCCAGCGTCTGCACGAAAACGACTGCATACACATACTGTGTACGTATGTCTAGGAAAATAACTGAGCTACCGAAAAACCCTCATTTCTGAC
>MU914795.1:0-19676 GCA_036418165.1 Cooperia oncophora
CTGCGCAGTTTGGCTTGGTGGAGGGGGGGGGCACCATACCAGCGAAGCTTGTACAGCCCAACTTGTGAAGGCCTGTGAATTCCCTCAAAGAGATTCACCTACGGTTGTACGCAGCTTCACAAGAGTTCCAGGTTTCATCAGAGTAGACATGAACTAGCAAAAGCTCACTATGTAAGTGCAAAATGCTCCCCACCCCCCACCCCCAAGCGTCGCTAGCATTCTTTTTTCGTACATTTTTATTCACCTTTTACTACACGGCCCTTCTTGCTCGTTCAATAAGTTATTATATGTTCTCCTATGCTCCCACTATTAGTTACTGGTGATGTTCTTTGCTTTTACATTGTGCTGATGCATGCAATAAATCAGTCAATAAAACTAATCAATCGAGAATACCATGGTTTATTCGTTATATTGTTATTGTCCCCATGCCTTCAACCACTAAACAAAATTTATTCTATAAGCAACAGCAGCGATTTGATTCCTGCGGGAACTTCCTATTGACATCATTAATACTTTGCCATTTCTCCCCTCCCCCCCACCTCTCCCAAAGAATGTAACTCACGTGAGTGAGCTGAAGAAATTGAAAAATTGAGCGCCGAGACTCGGACTTCTTGATAATTTTCCTGCTCATTTTTCGGCAGTGATGGTGGCGGAATCGGTCGCTCAAGGAGCGGTCGGAAAGGGCTGGCGTCGCGCCAATACCCTTATGCCACGCCCCTACTGACTTCGGTGATAACGACTGTAGAGGCGTTAGATCACAATTTCTCGCTCTACACTTCAGGGTTTCAGTCCCACTCCTTCCATTTGAGCTGTAGGCTGGACGTAAAAGCCTGATCCTAGAATCAACGAAAGGATGTTCATTGACTATGTAGTTCCAGCAACGGAGAAAAAAATTTTATTTCTGTTTAGCGGAGTAAAAAAGACTCAAGGCTTACAAGGCCCAGGTACGTGCATTATAAGCTGGAATTTATATTGTGATACCGCAGAATCATGAAAAGGTTTCAAAACAAATATTTCTCATTTACTACTTTGAGCTGCTGCAACGGTGTACGGTAAGTACGAATCCGCAATCAACAGTCCCCAGGCTGCCCAGACACATTAATGGATTCTAAATTGTGGGTAAATGGGTTCAGATATGATTCTGAAAGAAGCGTGAGTTAGTAATGAGGAAAAAGGCGAAACCATTAGAAACATTCTGCACGGAGCTCTCTGCTTGTGATGATTCCAAGAAAGTAGAGAAAATCATTAGCAAGGGCTAGAGAAAAGATGAGATGAGAGAATAGAAAAGTATTCGAAAGCCTACACCAAGGCGTTCATGCGTGTACGCCACTGACATTCATCTCTGGGCGGGGCTACTGGTGATGGGTGAAGTCGCTACGGCGAACAAAGGCCTTAGCGCCCGCTTCCATTATGCAAAGGTTGCAACATCTGTGTGCCAACTCTCTACTTTGTGTGGGAAGAGGATTCTATCTCTCAGATAATCGGACAATCTCTTTGAAAGACCGCAATAGATGTTAGTCACTTCGGTACATTGGTGATTCGACGTGCACTGAGTGCATCACTCATCAGTTTTCAAACTGATAAGAAGTGTTTACATTGATTTCTTCTCCAACACAGTCGTTATTTTTCTTTCGAATACATGCATCTGAGAATAGCACGAATGGAACTGGCTAAGTTGTGGTAGCCTAAGACTGCGTCCATACCTCGCGACTCGCGCGATTTGTCGTGCGAGTCGACCGGTCAGCCGCGCTCTTTTGCTCAAAAGCACACTCCGCGATGCACGAAGGCCATAAGCCCTCAAATGTTCTAGGTGATCCGATAGGCGATTGTGGAGGTTAAACCACACTGATAAAGTGAAATTTTGCAAGAATCCCGGTGGAGCTGAAAATTTGTGCCCATGCCCTTTTTCAGAGGTTACTATCTACTAGCTAGAAGCCCCTGTACTAATTTTCACCATCCCGAGCTGTGAGAATGAGTGGTAAGGGTGAAGAGGTGACATTGTTATAGCAACATCAAATGAGAAGTCGTACAAACTTCCCGTCATAGTGCATGTACAAGGTGGCGTCAGCAGAGGGCCTTATATAGGGCACTCCGGACGTTTTTTTTCCTGTTTTTTTTCGTCACTATTCAGTCACTTACTACCTTGTTATTCGTACATGAGCTCCATTATATACAACCTGGTGGTGTAGTGACAAGTAGCGCGCTTTCCACCCGCGCCTTGGGTAACCAGAGCCTTCTACCCTCCGGGGACGGTAAATTGGTACCAGATTCGTCTGGGAGGATAAAACACTGACTTGTACATCGGCTGGCCACCGCAAGTCATTGTATAGGCCACATCGCATTCAATAAGCCACTACGATTCTGAATGGAAGTAGAATGCGTGCCGCATCCCACAAAGGGATTGATCAACGGCGAAGACTTTATCCTTTTATCAATCTGTGAACGCGGATTTCTGCTTTTGATGTCAGACCATTTTGCAACTGCATCCAGGACAGATTATTCAGAATCGATGGTTCCTTGAGCTTCATTGTGTTTAATCTTGCTGTAATGAGTAGAACGGCGAAGCTCTTCTTTTCATTGAATCTTTATTACGTGACAACGTTTCGGGCATAAGCCCTTCTTCAGGTCACTCGATCTTAAATCACAGCATTTGCCCTTACAATGTTACAGCACTAATAGAGTGAACATAGCAACAACCCACACTGTGTAGAAGGGAGAAGGAGCACAAACTCCGTCAAGCCTCTCTACTTGGCAGTATAGATAGAAATAAAAGTGGTAGGAATGGGACTATTTATAAGGGTGCGGGACAGGGGTGATCTAGAATCAGTCACGTATCTCCATTGTGCACGTCTTATATTGATATCAATCCCATTGCCACTTTCATCTCCTCCTTGCTGTTGATGGGTGGTTCTTGTTGCTTTATTTCCATTGCTTCCCTGATCTTCCTTTCAACTGGATCCACCACATTTCTGTGTAGAATGGAGATGCGAAGTTCCGGCGGTCTTTCTTGAGCGTGCCTTAGTGTGCGGTGTCTCGAGAATGGGTTCTCTGGGTAGCTCTGTGGGCTCCGCAAAGCTCTTAAGTGCTCCTCCATTCTCTTGTGTAGTGGCCTTGATGTTTCTCCTATGTAAAACTCGTGACACGAAAGGCACACTACTTTGTACACCACACATTTTTCTTGACACACCTTATGTTCTCCACAGATCACACAGTTAGCTCTTTCACATCGACTCTCATACGGACGCGATGATGTTAAAAGTCGTCGTAAATTGAGAGGTGGTCGAAATACCAGGCTTATAGGAAGCCGTGATCGTTTCACGACGCGATTAACATCAATTGCGAACGAGTCGCTGATGAAAGGTAACACAAGTGGAGTACCATAAGGTGATCGGTAAGGCCTCCAGCTTTGAAGCTGCCGATTTCTATATCCGTTTTGCCGCAAGATGTTCTTCACTTCTCTCTCCATTTGTTCGTGATTCGTGGAGGTCAGCTCGTGTGATGTCTTAACCATATGGCGGACTACGTTCACTTTCATGTAAAGAGGATGGCAACTCCTCGCGTGAATGAGGATGTTCTGGGATGCCAACTTCTTATACCATATGGTGTTGATCTGACCTTCCGAAATCTTGACTTTGGTATTCAGAAACGGGAGGAAACCATCCGGGGAAGGGCGTTCGGCTGTCAACTTTATTGACTGGCACATTCCATTGAGCTTTCCAAATGTCTGTCGTAATGCAGTCCGTGATCTACCGACAATGAAAATGTCGTCGATATATCGTCCGAATAACAAGATCCAGGACAGAACTTCGTTCGACGGTTGCAGCCGGCCCACCTGTCAGCCGTGACGCATCTCGGCCAGAGTTTTTGGTTCCCAGATCGCAGAACTGAATCGCTGGAGTCGCGAAGTATAAATTAAGTCCCATTGTAAGGTAGCCAGGCATGTGGATGCAGTACGAGGCTGGTATTCAGCAAACAGTTATGGCTTGCATTGATATACCACTATCGATGTGCGTTATAGCTATGTCTTGCCTTTTGTTTGTTAGACAACTAATAATAGGTTGAGAACCTTTCAATGTTTACGACCGTCTTTGTGCTGCTTGAGGTGTTCTGATTTCAGCGACACACTACACAGGTGGTATGATAAAAAATGGCTCGCAAGGTCAGAGGATCGAACTCTAGATCTAACCCAGCTCCGGACAACCGAGCTATCCATCCTTTTTGGCTCTAATGGGTATCAGACATTTCTGACCATAAGAGGACAGAAAACCCACTTGAACATCAGGATTCTCGGAATGTCTACGCCAAATCACGTGCCACCGCGATTCTGCGCTAAGTAGAGAGCGTGGCTCATCCCAAAAGGCGTCGAATGCTTCATCGTTCAGCACTACGTTTGTGCGTGTAATGGCACGAGGAAACAGAGCGGCAAAGAATTTCAATTGTTTTACAATCCGCGTGTGTCATATGTGAGAGCAATGCCATCCTGCGGATTATCTCTGCCCGTTCCCATATGTATGAGTCACCCGTGCCAATGCAAACGCTCGTGAAATGCAGCGAAATGCCGCTCGATGTTGGATCCTCGGTAGTATAGTGGTGAGTATCCGCGTCTGTCACATGCGAGACCCGGGTTCAATTCCCGGCCGGGGAGAAGTTTTGCATTTCTGCACTCGCACAACAACTCACATGCCCCGATGCTTATCTAACCAATGGAGAAATGTAAGATAGCACTTCTTAGGAGAACCTTCTTGATAGTTTAATGATGGTCGTAAGCGTGGGATCGATTAACAACCAAGCAAAACAACTTTGCAGCTTTCAATGAGTTAAATTTTATTACTATTAACAACAAGAAAATGAGTGGAATATATCAAAAGAAAGCTGGGCATCTGAAGATGGCACAGCAAGATGATTTCAATAGCAATAAGAGAAGATAGATTAGATTAGATAAGCATCGGTGTATGTTGCACTGCGCAAGCGCAAAACTTCTCCCCGGCCGGGAATTGAACCCGGGTCTCGCATGTGACAGACGCGGATACTCACCACTATACTACCGAGGACCCGATATCAGCTCGCACTTCGCTGCCTTTCACGAGCCGTTGCATAGGCGCCGGTGACTCACATGTGAAGGGCCAAAGATCTTCGGCGGGTGGGAAACGTCATCCCTGACCTCGCATGTAATCGACGCTGGTTCTTAGCACTGCACTATAGATGAGGCCATAGGCTTCGTAGTATTCTATTTTAGGTCATCGCCAAATTGCCAGTTTTGAAATAAATTTAAACTGCTTGCTACGTTTCTGCTTTGAAGTCCCTACGCATATAAGCTTGAGGGTCTTGGGGGTTTTTATCTTCGGATTTTGTCGGGCCGTTTCGTGGTATTTGGTGAAACAGTGAGCAGCGAAACCATCCCTCCAAGTGTGAGTTACACTACGGACAAGAGCTCTGAGAGTAAGGTCCTCTTTGACCTAGGCCTCGAAGTGTGAGTCTGACAGACCTCCTTCGGGTACGGCAGCTTGAGGAATTCGCACAAGTAGCGTATCCAAGCAGCCCAACAGCGGATCAAAAGAAGTAACCATAAAGTGCTGCTTGAAAAATTTCGACAAAAATCTTGTTCAGCGAACTAACTAAGGGAGCAAGAATAGGCGGAATGACACGCTTGAAAACTAATCAGATTTCCTCAAATTCCTAGTTTCTTTTCAATTTATAACGCATGCTTCCTTGTTAGATTAGTAAACTCCTGAAAAATTGGGCAATTTTTGGAACAGTTGTTCGAGAACAGAGGCCGGTGTTTGTGTGCTTGGCTGGGTGCATTTTTATCCGAACAGGTCGAACTCATACTTTGATAGGCACTGTAAGAGATCTGAACCTGTGCATTTCCTTTATTTTGCTGCTCGGGTCACTGTGAAATGAAAGTCGCTTAAAAGTACAGCATTGCCACTTAAAGGCATGGTTCGGCACAAATTAGGGTTTCAACTTCATGAATGTACAAGGTGACTCTGAGAACTGTGCCCTGACCATCTTAGGCTGCGTTTAGCGTCCACCGGCGACCTCCAGCTTCCGCCAGCGTATCAAGGGCTAGGAAAGTATGGATATCAATCTAGCGCTTACCAGCGTCCGCCAACGCCCACCAGCCATCACCGAGAGTAAAGGGAAGAAAGATGGCAACAGGATGTTGGTAGGGAAGGGGGAGGAAGGAGAGAGGGCAGACAATTGGACTTTGGGAACGGCGTGTGCAACCGGAAGAACTATTACGCATACCGAACTCCTGGACGCTGGTAGTCGTTTGACACTTACCGCAAGGAATGAAATCAGCCTTGCTTGTCCGGTGGTCACGATCCACTGCAAGAAGGAAGGGTCTTATTGAGGAGCGCTTCTTCTTGCTTTCATTTTCTCTAGGAAATCAAATAGCTCTTTGCACATCTGTTTTGGAACTCTTTTGCCTGTGACGTATCATCGCGGGAAAAGCCTTCAAAAAGGAATCAAGATTGAAGATAGGTTTCAAAAGCGAGCAGGAGATCTACGTTGCGCCAATGTGAAGGTGGAAATGGCGTGACCAATTAATCACTAGCAATTAGAGCGCGCTTCTGATAATAAGACGCAAAACTCATAGAGACTACTAGGTCTGCTCAAGCAGGTAAATTTGTTTCAGATTGTCAATGGGGATGGCCAAACTGTTACTGACCGGCGTCATTCTCTTCCTGCCACCCTCGGTAACTGCACTCAGCCGCCATCCAAAGCTGCTTCTCATATCAATGGACGGCTTCCGATATGATTTAGTTAAACCCCATTTAGTGAGTTACATATTCGCTGAGAGCTGAAATGAAGTCGTGATTATTTAGTGAGCACCAAGAATTCCTTTCAGGTACCGTTTATTTATGAATGGGCCACTAAAGAGACTTGGTTTACTAACGGCATGAGACCACAGTATGTCAGTTTCACAACTCCAAATCATATGGGTATAGCTACAGGTAACTTTTCAATTTTGTTGGCTCAATAAGGTGGTGGTCCTGATTGCCACTGAGCATGAATAAGCAGTCCAGTAGATTACCAGTTAGGAGTTAGATGACGTGACGTCATATACTACTTTGATGGCAATCTCAAGACGTCACTGATGATGATAAAATACAAGTTATTTTGTCGCAATCGTGTCAAGTGACGTCAAAGAAGCGTCATCTCTCCCCTGCTTCTACCGTATACTAAGTCGTAACATGTGAGAATCTGAGCTACACCTTCTTTCTCAGGGCGTCATGCAGAAAGTCATGGTATCGTTTCCAATAAGTTCTACGAACACGATCAATTGTCTAACACTCTCCATTTGTGAGCGTTCTTCAAAGGCTATGTTCAGATCTAAACGGAAGAAACTGCTATTCTTTTCAGGTATGATTACTATAATTTCTCCGGAACACCTGGAATCTTAGAGGAATCTAGAAAGCCTTCATGGTACTTGGGAGAACCGATATGGATCACAAACGAAAAGTATGTTTACAAAATATCCTTCTTCAAAGCATATAAATTTAATTCAAGATTTTTTCTACGCTGTTGTAGGGGACAGCGGCGAGCACGAGGCAACTAAGTTCGAGCATGAGGGAAGGAAGTGATCTTTACGTCGGTGACGTGACAGGCGCGGACGATCTGAGCGACCGCGGTAGTCCCATTCTCACCCTCAGCCATGTTAGGCTGGCTCCCCGATCCTTCCCACACCAGTGCTTTCTAGTCGCTTCCTGTATTCAGTGAGTGAGGCTGCATTTCTTTTTCAAACGATTTATGGTGGGATCTGCCACCGGGTGCGCTACACGACTGATCGTTGGGTCACTTCAACGGTCGGAAGAAGTTCTGTCCCTAAGGCACGGTCTGCGATAAAGAGTGTCGGTAATGGTGTTGAAATATGGAAGTATGAAATATGGAGAAGTTGTCAAGTGACTCATCTCTGAAGAAGAAATTCCAAAAGGATTGTCGAAAACGCCTTTGATAGAACCCCTCCAGCCTCAAACGACTGCACGGGTAAAAGGTCAAAGAACCACACCCTGGGAAGAGCCTGATGGGTTGGTTCCTTGCAGTGAACCCTATGACCCCACAAGAGGCAACGACAGCCTTCATTTCATGCTTCTTGTCCGCTAGCACCGCTTTTCAGTTGGAAAGGCGATGTTTGAGGGTGGAGTCTGGAGGCGGAGTCACTGGAAAAAGGGAGGTATCTCTGATGCAACTTTATGCCTTATCTTCGTTACCTTACAACTTTCCGCCACGAAACTGGCACAAGGTGTCCATTGTGGAATACTCTATCGTTCCAAAGCAATGTTTCACATCTGCATAGTCCATCGCGGACCGTTTCTTTAATGCGGTTGTGCTAGCAGTTGCAATTTCGCGGTACTAAATAGCTCGTGTCGCGAGCTAAGACTGCGTAGGAGATGTAATGCCTCTTCAAGGTGGGCAGAGACAGACGTACGCGTACGCCCGTGATGTGAATGGGTCCGTAACTGCAGTAACGTGCCACTTTTTCCATTCAGAAGTGCACATGGACGAGGCTGGAGGGTAGTGGGTCCCAAGTGCCTCTCCACACTCACGTACGCGGCCTGAGGACCATATCTGGGACTGGCTGTCGTCCAGACAAATGGAACCTTCCATCCACTCCTACGATGTCGGATAGCTGGTTCCGAGCTTGGCCAGGAGGACAGAAACAGTCACGCACTGTCTTACCACTGGGGGATTCCTCTCTGTACGGAACAGCTTTTGAAATGTCACTGTGATTCTGAAAGGAGGACTGATGCGCCACGCATTCCGACAAGGGTTTTATCAAGCCCCGGAGACTCATTTCTTAACGTTTTACACATTAATGCAGTTTTCAGAGCAGATGCAACTCGACATTCCGCTTGCCTTCAATGGCCGGCCTGTGATGCAAATTATCCCAATGCAAATAAGCCGATGTACTACACGTACGTCTCTTTTGGATGTTTCATGTGAAATAGTACAAAAAATGAGAATCTTTTATTCGTAGACTTAGCATGAGGGTGAGAGTGTTACGCAAATTTACCTCAGACTTCCCTGTAAGTATCTTGAACATTGTTATGAAGTCCTGTTTTCTCCTTCTACTGAGTAAGGAATCGAGCGCAAGCATTTATTTCTAACGACACCTCTTGGTATAGAACTGTAAATAAAACCCAGTGCCCGAGTCAAAACCTTTCTTGTGAAACTATTTTGCACAGACTCCAGTCTGGAAATGGTCTTCCTCATATGAGGATAGAATACAACAGAACCATACTCTAGTAGCGGACGAATGTAAGTCTTGTAAGCTCTTATAAGAACGTGTGGATCCTTAGTAAGCAAGCTCCTCAGTAACTGGTACAGTCTCTTCTCCGCTCTATTAGCTATGGGGTCAGTGTGGGCGTATCACTGAATTGATGAATTGCCCGGCCTAATAAGTGTGGTCAATTTGATGTGAAAAGTGAGGGTGAATTTGGTTTGAAAAGGGGTGAATTTGGTTTGGAAAGGGGTGAATTTGGTTTGAAAAAGGGTGAATTTAAAGTGAAAATGGTGTAAATTATCTGTATTACAGAAGTTGGACAAAACATCAAAAGCCTGATGATTGGATGAAGGATATAGATACGATCATTGAGTTTTTCACAAGAGAGGACTATCCAATGAATTTCGTTGCATGGTGAGAGTTAACTAACAAGGTGGATCGCATTGGCAGCCGATGATTCTGAATTTTCAAATTTCTTACCAGTACTGTAATTTTATCTTTGGCGCCATGAGTACTAGATCTTAAAGTGTGCGATACCTTATACTCACCTACAGTCGTTATAACTGAAGTCAGTGTGGGCGTATCAAGGCGGATGGGTTTGGCGCGGTGCCGGCCCGATTTTTCTTTTTTTTTCTTCCGGCAAGCAACAAGACCATGTCCAATCGTTCGTATCAGCCGTTTTCCACCACTTGTTGTCGCTTTTCTGCTTCAACAACTGGTGGAGAACGGGCTGGTGGCGCGCCAAACCCGGCCCCGTCATCAGCAGCGAAGCAGACTGTAAACTCTTGCTTCATGGGATATCGGAGACGGTACGTGACATCATCGGAGCCTCTCTTGACTGTATAAACGTCCAGACTTCTGGAGTCTAGCAGCAGCAGCTGTCATCAGTATTCATTGCTGGCAGTGTCCGTGCTGGGAAGTGCACAGTTGGAAACTGAGAAGCGAAATCCAAGTGCCTCGAAAGGGGTTTTATACTTACTGAAATGGTAACTACACTTATTCCCTCGAACCATCCATTCATTGTTGAAGGTACATAGAAGAGCCTGACCATACTCTTCATGGGCACGGCTTCAATGACGGTGCGTTAGAAAAGATTCTCGCCGAACTCGATACAACTTTCAAACGCCTGATTGATGAATTGCGGAAGCATGATCTGCTTCGATAGAATCAACATCATATTGACAGCTGATCATGGACATGCTCAGGTTTCACTTACTATACTTTATTCAATTAGTTATAAATCTTGCGGCAAATGTAATTGGAGAGTTGGAGTAGAAGCGCTCACATAAGGCAGATCCCGCAGTGCGGTGAACCGCTGCTACCAGGAGCCAGGCAAGGCGTTGTATCCCTTTTCCGGCTGAGGAGGTGAGCGCGAACGCGCTAAGCAGGTGAGTTGGTGTGGTGGAACTTATACCACCTAGGAATAAAGCGTTACAAAAAAGGACTTCAAACTTGGAACTTGGGAAACAGAACTAGCCGAGCTGATTAGGGTGGCCCTCCGGGCTCTGACATCATTCTTCTGCAGCCGTTTTGAAGCGTTTTTGGGGAGAAAAGCAGGCATATGTGATGCGAGAAACCAATGCGAATAGAGAAGATTCCCAAATCCTCATTACACCTTATCCTACTGGGATGGGGCAGACAAGCAGACGTAAGTGATGAAGTAGAGTCGTGTATGTGCCTGCTGTCCATCAATTACCTTTTCCATTGAAAACAAACTCTATACCCATCTCCGAGCACGACCTTTTCCGTGTACGAAGTGAAGGGTCCGCGGGTATCCCATGTCGTTTTTCCTCTCAAAAGTGCACGAGAGCGGGGCTGAGAAGCAGTAATACACGAGTGCTCGTCTCCGTACTCCGCCCGCGCTATTCTCAATGTGCTGCACTTACGTCCATACCAAAACCCCGCAGCGAAGTCACGCACTCAGTGGTAGACAACAAGCAAAAGTGAGAGGGCGCTGACAAGTAGCGCATTTGGCTATGGTTGGGCCAGCGGCAGCGCGGGTTGAGTATGGAGACGCCAGATTGGTACCGCTACCCTTCAGCTTCCTTCCTGTGGAGCTTCTTAGCGGAGAAAGTACCATGCTACTGCAGCTTCAGACCCAGCTACCTCACACATAGCGAGGACTAGGGTCCACATAGGTGAGTGCACATTTTGTCTTTAATTGTTAGATATTATGTGCAAAGTTCTGTAATGTGTGAAGCTGCAGGAAATGTGGACCTTTCGGAAGCACGATTCTCTTGTTGCAGATTGAAGGCATATCAAATATTCTCTGTGTAAAGGATTATGTAGATTATAGTCGTGTCAAATGTGGGGCAAAACATGATTTACACCACTGATGAGGCTGTTGCCCGTGAAGTGTACGATAACCTGACAAAAGCCGTGGCTGAAAATGGACTGAAGATCAAAGTCTTCACAAAAGATGTGAGTAATTTGTATCTCTCCTTTTATACGGTACTTCTCAGACAATCCTTTGTTGTTCGCATGTCAGTATTTGTAGGGGTAAATGAGGGAGCAGAAAAATTTCCCTGGGGATGCCTCAAGCACTCGATCGCGAGATCTATTCACCCAGGGTCAAGAATGAGGGGACTTCTGCTTCAATACGACCTCCAATATCCGTGAAAAGGAGAGGAACCCACCTCAGTTCACCTATAAGACACAGTAGAATTGCACCGCGGCAGAATAAGGCTGGGGGGGCACATAGCACACCTGAGTGAGACAGAAAAACAATCCGAAAAAATAAAAAAAATTTCATTTGGTTGAATGTGATCCCTTTTCTCCTACTGATACCCCTCTTCGTCGAAGATTTCTCGTAGAGCTAACTCCCTGACCCGGTACCTGCTGGTCGAGCTCGAAGGATACGGGACTTGTATGGCATCCTGTGAACGTAGAAGGGTAGCGCATACGGTGAAATGAATGTAGGCCGATAGCGTTGCTGCCGATGCTGGAGCGTTGTCAGGAAGTTGGGTTGGCGTGACGTTTGCCCATTTCCCACCAATTGTTGTCAATTGCCCGCTTCAAGAAGTGGTGGAGGACAGGGTTGGCGTCGCACTAGATCCAACCTCCCACCACACCCCAGCGTCTGCAGCGGAAACGGTTGTCACTTACTGGCAATATACTTAAGAATTTTCCCGATCACTACTTCTACAAAAGGATACCATCACGAATAGGGGACGTGATACTTGAACCTGGAGTTGGATATGAGACTGATTTCGCATGCAAAAAGGAAGAATTGAACGAGTATGGTTCATTTTTAGTATTAACTTGAATGCGTAGACTTCATGCTCTTTTTAAGTCTGCATTATTCCATTTTAGAGAGATTTGACTATGGAAGGAAAACGCTGAACAGGTTCCACACATGGGCAAGATCCATTTAGTCCCGAAATGCACCAATTTCTTATTCTCAGTGGGCCCGACATCGGCAACAGTCATAAAGTCAGTTTTTATTCTGAAAAAAATCAGGAAAACAAAGATTGATTTGATATTCTGAATAAATGAACTTGGGATTTTTTTTGTTATCATCATATGTGTTGGCGCTCCGGCTTTGATCATCTTCCCCTAAGTAAGCGCTTCTCATAGCAGCAACCGCGCGCGTCCTGTTCTAATGGGTTACGTGACATCTTGAACTTTTGCGGATGGTCCTGTTGCGAAATCAAGAAACGCAGACAGATAGAGGACAGCGCCTGCCAAAGCATCGAGACGTGCAAGAAACTATGGCGAGTCAGGAAACGAGGTTTTTCGAGGGAGGGGGGACACCGAGGTGGGTGAGCACTTGTGAAAAGCTGGAATTCGCAAACAATGACCATAGAGTGCCGCTGGGACGGGAGAGAGCAGAGAAAAACGCAAATTCAACGCTCTCAAAGGAATTGAGCTCAAATTGTCCGTAGACCGTTGTGATGCTCGCAAATTCCAGTAAAAATAGGGTTACCGAAAGATAAACTGCAAGGTAATGGTAATTGTTTAATGAGGTCAACCACGTAGATTCGACTACTCTTTAGTACCTTAGGACGCGCATTTAGCCTTTTTGAAACTGCTGTAAAGGTCAGTACGAATATTGTCCAAGATGAATAAAATGAAAATAAATGGGATGAAGTTCTCAGGTGCTTATAACCTCGAGAGGTGGATTAAGGCTCTGCAGCGATCATACAGTCAGAGGTATAGAATATCATGTACGCAGATACACTCGAAATCCCAGTGATGTGGTAGGCGTGGCTGCGTATTTCAGCTAAGCGTGTCGCTGAGCGGTGACTGAGCTTTTTGTGAGAATTTTGTCCAAAACAGAACAAGATGACAATGGTGTCAGGTTGAAATATCTTACGAATAACCCATCCCATGCCATATCGAAGTGCCACACCTACTCCGTTCCAGGGATAAGGACTGTATGTAGAGCACATAGAACGGGAGCGGAGTCTTTAGCCCCTTTGCTCCTTTACCTCTACTCACAATCTCTGCCCCAAAGTGAGCACGATTGCACTGTGCGGTCCACCCAACCTCGTTCCAGGGAATTTTCGGTTCTTATAGGTGATCAAGGACCGTACCTTCGAGATTTCTGAGATACAAGTGGGTTCCTGGTTCGATTATTTGATGGAAACCACCGATGGTCAGTTTATGCCATCGAATCTAGTGCTAAAAGGTCAATTTCTAAAGAAAACACTTTTCGACTAAACACAATATTCAATACCTAGTGCTTACGCGGAACGAATCGTCTTGTGTCACTGAATCAACGCACCCTCTGCCTTCATAGGATATATTTTTACAAAATACAAAAATAGCTATGAATGTTTCTATTGAGTTTTCAGACAGACACAGTAGCGGAAGTCATCGACCTATATTCTTTAATGTGTTTTTTGCTCGACGTTAAGGGAGCTCCAAATAATGGTTCATTGGAAAGGATTGCATCAAATTTTTATCTTAAACATTACAAGTACCGGGTTGGTTGCTGACTAAATTTTTCTTTTGAACTTTTCATAGGGTTCCAATAAAACAGGCAGATACACTCAATACCACCACGCCTGGACGGGCGTGTCTTAGCTTAGCTGCACACGCCCCCTCGGTGGCTGCCTGTCTATGGAATGTTGTCGGTTCAGTGCCACTGCCATCCTTAAAGGCAGTTGGCACGATGATTTGGTGCTCGGCCTAAAATGCTAGTAGGGCGCTATATAGTGGGGAAATGGCGAAAGAACGGAGTGAAACGGTCAAAATCCTGCGAAAAAGAGCCTTCACTGTGTTAGTAATCAATTTTGGACGAGTTTCCCGTAGGCATCTTGCCAATAACCGCTACCGAAGGTACGGCTGCATATGTGTACTCATATATCCATGCAGCATCACGGCCGCTTCATACCAATCCCTTCGCTTCATAATTTGCTTAGCAAATGAATCAATACGAGCGTCAGGAACGGTCGTCCATTTGTGGGCGGGCGGGCGTGGCGGGCGTTTGGGTCGGAATGTTGTGGCTTGATAGGGCCCTTATAAGGGCACCTCCTTGGAAAAGGCATTATGCAGCGCCTGCTCAGGGTCGCGGAATTCCGTCCTGCCAGGCGTATTAGTCCTACTCGTTTTGGAGGATTTATCGTGCCAACTGCCTTTAAGGCCTATCCGCCTCAGTATTTGCCCTGCGCTCTCTTACATCCTGTCTACGTCTCCGCCATCTCCACTCTATAAAGGATGAGGGTAAAGTCTTCGCCGTTGATCAATCCCTTTGTGGGATGCGGCACGCATTCTACTTCCATTCAGAATCGTAGTGGCTTATTGAATGCGATGTGGCCTATACAATGACTTGCGGTGGCCAGCCGATGTACAAGTCAGTGTTTTATCCTCCCAGACGAATCTGGTACCAATTCACCGTCCCCGGAGGGTAGAAGGCTTGGTTGGCCTGGGCGGGTGTCGACCTGGGATTCGACCAGGGCCGCGCGAGTGGTAAGCACGCCACTTGTCACTACACCACTCCGCCTCATCTCCACTCTATATCGGGAACATTCCACAGATGCGCAGCCGCGTTCATAAACAAGCGTGTGCCTCAGCATAGCATCATGGAAATCGTACTCTAGGAGAATGAGAGGGTCGCGTGTGCAGGTGAGCGCAAGTATCAATTATGAACAGAGCAGTAATAATTCCGAGGAGTTACCGTCGTTATTGTGCCTCGCCGTCGGGCACATTATCTCTATCGCGGTGACCACGAAAGAACATGGCCAAATAAGTGTATCTGAAATTGCACCATATCTATAACTTACACTTGTCCAAACCCACACATCACCTGGCTTGAAGGCTTGTTTCATGGGTCCATATTCTGTAAATGTCACTTCGTTTTTAAATAGAAGTCGAATGCATGGCGCGTCTCATGTTCAATCCGTCTGCGCCTCAACCGTTATTAGCCACAACTAGAAGAGAAGCGATGGAGGGTTTTGAGGTTCATAGATTGAAAATGGCAATGTAGGGGATAAATCCTCCCCATTTTTCATCTGACCTGGAAAGAATCAGATACTTTCGATGCCACAGCTGAGAATGTGAAGCAACTCTCAACGAAATAATTCCTCGATATTTTATCACAATCAACCTGAACATTTGTATTTAGTACTTGAATGGTATTATTGTTGTGTCAGTGCCGTTGCTGGCAATTCTTGTGCTCGTCATCGTATACATCCTTCTTCGATATACAACGCCACAACGTTTTTGTGGAAAGGTTGTATTTTTTATATTGCAAGAGCTCTTTGGCAGAGATTCGAGTGGGTAAAAGACTAGGGGTTACATACTCTCGGAAACTAGAGGTAAGACCAATCAATGGTGAGAACTATTGATAGGACTCCTTTCATTTTAAACGTCAGGGCTTGACTATCCAGACGTTTCTTTTCAACGCAGTGTACTTCAGAAGGGGAGGCCTGCCACCGTGTCCCGGTGAGAGAGTTCGAGCATACATGACGTGGACCTCGCTAAGAACCCCCTCCCCCTTCCCCTCCATAACACATAGCACCTTGTCCTGTCCCCAATAGCTTTATCTACGTAGCTGTTGAAAACTTCAACAGTAAAAAAAGTATCAAGAGTTCCTGGGTAAGGCAGCATCCAGACTTCGCGATAACGCGTCAACGCGCTGTAGGGCGCTGTGACGCGCTACATTTGCAACAGTTCTCCAATCCCATACCCACGAACGCAGCCGAAGACGACGAAAATCAATCGGCGCCGCCCCAGCGGTCAGAACCGATCGATACGAGACTGTGTGATCACACGTGTCCTCCACCTCCCCCTACTCTCAATATAAAAGCGAATCCCGTCTGCGACTGTAGTTGCGTCTATAGGATTGGAGCGCTGTTGCAATAGTAGCGCGTTACAGCGCGTCGACGCTCGTCATCGCGGTGCATGAACGCTGTCTTATAAATGGGACATCAAAACTTTTCCGGTAGGACATGAAAAACGACGCACGAGTTGCTAAATCCTACCACTCTGATCGGAAGCCCGTTTGAGTTAAACTTGCGAAGGTTTCTCCATTATCAAATACTTTCAGAGGGACGACGACTACTACGAGCAGGATCCTGAAGGCTCTGCAAATCTTCGGTCGTCTGTTTAGAAGAAAATCCTATTTTATTCCGCTATCTTGTCGTTACTAAAGCGTTTGTCGTAACACTTAAATAAGGAAATTGTTGTCAAAAGTCAACATTCTACATGTTATACAACTATGAGGATGGGTCAAGGAACACGCGCTGTCCCAAAAAACTTCTTACAATTTATCCGTTCAACTCAGAGGAGGCTCTTTATTGGTCACCAAAAAGGGGTGTGTTGGCATAAGAGGGGAAGGGGGGGGGAACATAAGAAATAATATAGCGAGGATAGATATGACATCATCAATAGGTGAAATGGAGAAGGAAAAAAGGAATTGAATGGTGGAAAGGCATTGGAATGGGTGACCGTCAAGATCTGAAATCACATTCGAAAAGTAGTAGAGAATCGAAATGGCAATCTCTATTTCTCGGATTCAGTCTCAGTTACATTGAACAGTGTTTAGCACTAGCAAAATCAGGAGGGCGTTACTTGATGGTGACATTTTCGTGATTTCTTATGAACAAGTCTGAAAATGATACGAACTATTTTATTCACAACAAAACAACATTGGCTTCTTTGACTGAGCACCACACGAGGTTGCTAATTGAGATTCAATGGCTAACGTCCCGGCGGTATCGCCTTCTTCAGAGCCTGGAAGGAGCGGAGTACTTCGCTACCCGACTAATTTCTTCTTAGCGTTGCGGAGTTTCGCTGCCGGTACCGTAGCTCATACGTTCGTCGCACGCGCGAGAGCAAGCAGTGGCTTCGAGGGACAGCCGATTGGCATGAATTACCACTAAGTGTCTTGGCAATAATGATGCGCATCTATCAGGCTGGATTACTTGTCCAAATCACCAGAGTCTAGGGTTTTATAATGGATAGTCTACATGAAGTGACGGTGCTAACGTATTTGGGGGGGGCACGCGGCTCGCGGCGAGTGATGACTCATCGGCTCTTCACTCATTGACATACTTAGAGCGCTAATCTAGCAGCAAAATTAGAATAAAACAAACAAGATTCACCGAATACTTGCTGAGAAATCCCACAGAAGCTGAGAACAACAAATGTTTGATCTTTTGTAGTCAAGAATAACGGTCAACAAAAAGGCAACAATCGTTGGTAGTTTAGGCAAAATCTTCCATCCTACAACTGTTTCTTCGCACTTTTCAGCGTTAACTGCTTAAAATATAGCTAGGACGGTGTTATATCCATGTCTTAAACATGAGGTTACTTCTATTTTGCCGAGGAGGAAGCAGAAGAGTCGATGAGTCATCACTCGCCGCGAGCCGCGTGCCCCCCCCCCAAATACGTTAGCACCGGACATCTATGGTTCAGCATAAAAATCCACCACATATAACATACAGCTGTCTTCGCTGCAGACGCGAGTTGTATCAGAGGGGGCGGGTTTGGCGCGGCACCAGCCCGCTCTTCGGTTGCTGTCGCTTGTGCGCTTCAGTTTATGGTGAAGAATGGGCTGGCGCCACCCCAAACCCGGCCGTCCTGTGCCGACCCGACTCTGCGTGTGCAGCGAAGAACAACGGCGATGTTTCTTCCATTGGTTGCTTTCTTCCTAAATAGATCATTAACCAATAAAAGCAGCCGAAGGCGCACCCATTCCGCCACTCCGCTCACTGCCAGTCGTGATTGCCGAGGTCTTATAAATTGTAATTCTTACTGGTCCACTTGTTTTTTTTCTGCGCAGTTTGGCTTGGTGGAGGGGGGGGCACCATACCAGCGAAGCTTGTTCAGCCCAATTTGTGAAGACCTGTTTTTCCCCTGAAAAAGGTTCACCTGTACTTTAACGCAGCTTCGCACGAGTTTTAGGTTTCTTCAGAGTGAAACCTGTTTAAGTGAACTAACAAAAGCAATTGACGTAAGTGCAAAATGCCCCCCCCTCTAAGCCAAACATCGCTACCATTCTCTTTTTCTTACATTTTCATTCACCTTTTACTACAGGGCCCTCCTGGCTCGTTCAATAAGATATGTTCTCCTATGCTATCACTATTAGTTACTGGTGATGTTCTTTACTTTCACATGGTGCTGATGCATGCAATAAATCAGTCAATAAAACTAATCAATCGAGAATACCATGGTTTATTCGTTATATTGTTATTGTCCCCATGCCTTCAACCACTAAACAAAATTTATTCTATAAGCAACAGCAGCGATTTGATTCCTGCGGGAATTCCTATTGACATCATTAATTCTTTGCCATTTCTCCCTCCCCCCTCCCTCCCAATGAATGTAATTCTGAAAGAGCTCACGTGACTGAGCTGAAGAAATTGAAAAATTGAACAATTACTCGGACTTTTTCGAAAAATCCTGCCCATTTTTCGGCGGTGATGGGATCGTTTGCTCGAAGCTGTTAGTGGTCGTAAAGGGGCTGGAGTCCACTAAAACCTTTATGCCATTGACACGCCCCCGCTGACTTCGGTGATAACGCCCATAGAGATGTTAGATCACAGTTCCACTCTTCACGCTTCAGGGACTTCGGGTCCCATTCCTTCTTTTCCGCTGTGGGCTGAACCTAAAGATCTGATCCTAAGATCAACGAAGGGGTGTTGAATGAGTGACTAGTTCCAACAACGAAGAAAACATCAATTTCTGTCTGGCATAAAAAAAAGATTCAAGTCTTACAGCGTCCGGGTACATGTGAAAACATGTGAAAATTGATATACCTACTGATAATAGCATCATGAAAAGGTTTCAGAACAAATACTTCTCATTTACTTTTTGCACTGCTGCAACGGTGTAACGGTGGGGTACGGTAAGTACGAATCCATAAACATCAGTCGCTAGGCTAGCCAAGGCACATTCTGAATTTTGAGTAAATGGATTAAGGTGTGTTTGTGAAGGAAGCAGGTAATGAGGAAAAGGCAAAACCATTAGAAATGTTCTGCACGAGGCTCTTTGCTTGTGA
>MU914796.1:1749-24101 GCA_036418165.1 Cooperia oncophora
AGATATGTGGCAAGAAGTGAGTACGGGGAAGCCTCAATAATGAAGCACAGACAGAAGAGTAACAGTATCATTATTTACATGAGCCATAAGTGCACATAAATAAATACGAAGATCATAAAATATAACTATCTGTACAACCACGTTTACTAAATAATAAGAGAAATTAAGGAGTGTGTGATCTGATCAACTTCGACTGAAGGCCAATCGTATTCGCCATGACTTGGTCGTGATTGCCGCTTTCCTACAAAAATCTGGGTTGACTTTTAAAGTTTTTAGAAAAATTCATCTGAATAAGACGAAAAATAAATGTAATAGAAAAATCTTCACTCAGAAAGGACTGAGCTTATATTTATGTGCTTGTTTGCTTTGGCGGTCAGCAGCAAAGGGCTAAATTACTGCGTGCGAGGTCCAGGTGTCATACAGCGGACTAGGCCCTGCCCGAGACCCGTCAATCCCTCGAGCACCTGTCAATAGGTACTAGACTCTAGGGAGACAAAGACAGGAAGTGACTCGTGTGCCAGCCGGTCATTAGTTTGGGAAAACAGACCGGATACAGTACCCTCAAAAATTGCGCTTGAAATAAAATGTATCAGAGCGTAAGAAGCAGTAATTGCTCACAAAAAAGCCAGAATTGGCAAGGAAATCGGCCGTACTTGGAATTCCCGATCAGCTCCGGCAATCGACGATGCCAGTTGTCCACATGCAGTCTTGAAACCAACTTTATCATCTTGAGGGGAGTAGATCGAGAATATGTGTCGACCTTCGTATCGCTGCCTGAACAATCTAGGGTCAAAGGTTTTCCAGTATGATGGTAAAAATATCCCGAAAAATTGTTAAAGTAAGAAAATAAAAGGTAATCAATGGAACTAGCCTTGAGTTTATGTTCTTCAAAAAGTGTGATCCACATGAAAGGCCGTTCACAATGTTGCATGCACCGGGAAACGGTAACAGACAGAGAAATGAACCATAATTGGCACATAAAATTATGCAATTTTGTGATAATACATGATTTATTTGAACTTTTGGCGATGTTCGGCTTGGGGGGAGCATTTTGCACTTTCGCCTATTCTGTTTGTTAATTAACATGGTGCCCTTTGTGACCTGAAAACTCTTTCAAAACTACGACATGGTATATATGAGTCACTATAGTTACAGAAGTTTACTGCGCTTCACAAGATGGCCCGATCTGGCTTCGCTAAGCACCCCTTGGTGCACCCACCAAGCCGAACTCAAAGTTTTTGCTAATTTACTTAGGTGATAATTTTCGCCGTATCGTAAAATATGTATGAGTAAGTACGAAGGACAAAGAACCCACCCGCTACAGAGACGAATGTGTCGATAAGAGCAGTGAGAGGTGGTCCGAGACGTTCGCCTGTATCCATGCACCTACCGCCAAGTATCGCCTTAAATGCTTCTTCCACAGCAAGATGTGGACAACAAGGGCCAGATAAGTGGTAGATAAGGGCTCTCAAAATGAGAGGTTCTCAAGAGCTTCCAACAGTGAAACGAAATTGGAAAATGCTCGAGCTAACCAAACCTCCTTGCAGTTGATTTTGAGCACTGTGCGAGCTAAAGACGTATAAAGTTGGTAGCTGGATGAAGGTCGGAAGATGTAAGGAGACGTGAGATGCTCACTCCAACCAAGATAATTCCAGAGAGGAGACGTGCACAATGGGCGGGCCCGAGCCTAGGAGATTGTTCCTCAGATCCCTTGTTTTACGTTACGAATCGATTCGCGAAGTAGTCCCATGGTATCTTGGGATAGATAGATGGAATCTCCTTGGTTAGGAACATGTTCTGCATTTTCAAAAAGTACTTCACACTCAGACCCATTAGGCCTAGTTAAAACAATTCCTTCTTTTTAAAAATATCCCCGCTGTCCGAGCACTGTGAGAGTCAGTTCCTGCCGTAAGCTTCGCCCCCTTCGTTGCACGTCCCGCCCATCGTGGACGCGTTGCCCTCGTTTCATCTGCCAGCCGGTTACTGAACTTATACGTTCTCTGTTTCTGGGCCATGGAAGATTTTTACGTTTACATTTAAGTTTCCGTTTTACATTTTAGTCTTTGCACCCATTGCAGTGCACGCTCCGCCCACGGTGGGTGGGCGTAGCTTAGCTTATGTAGCCCGAACCTACTCGCACCAATGATGGCCTACTGGCCCCATGGCCTACTCGCACCAAACTAACCTGGTCCTTAAAAGAAATTTTACCTAGGTCCCGACTTCCTTACTGACGGTCACAGGCATACAGAGAACACTGTTTTGAATAGTACTAGTAGTGACCTTCTAACTTCTGTCTTCAGGGGAGCAGCTGTAAGCTGTTTCGTGGCAGCCTAGAGCCAAATTAGGGGAAGTTGCTCGTCGTATTGTTAGTTGGATGTGGGCCCTCCTAATGTCCACATTCTAGTGCAAGTCAGGTGCACTCCTTTTGTGGAAATTTGGACCTGACAATCACCTTCTTGGCGACATAACGCTAGTGTTGGCTAACTTCTCGTGATTTTCTCCCAGACAGGGGTTTGAGAAAAACCGCGGTGTTCATCAACTTCTTGCGACTTTTTCCCTGACAAAGGTTCTGGAAGAAACCAAGCAAGACACGTATAGCAGTGTAAAGAGCGGAAGTGAAAACCTAGGCAACTTCGTAAAATAACCTTGGCAAAGGGCATGGTCATTAATCACCAAACAAGCAAAAACCGTTCGGTGTTGGCCAAACTCTTTGATCACCTGTTCCGCCTTCTTTGAAAACCTCGGAAATATTTTTGGTTCGGTACGGTCTTTTAATGACTCACGACGAATATTAACAACGGAATTACAATGGAAATAGACACTAGCAGACGCTTATAGTACGAAAAAAATGGTGGCGATTTCTGTGAAGAAAACTGTCCACTATTACACCACTGACATTTAGCCCTTATTACAACCCCATCAAGTTGAAAAACGTTTTTTTAGCCTTGATCATTCATTTTTGGCGTCGGCGAAACTCGCGCTGGACTTTGATCGCTAAATCAAAATCTGCCGTTTCTTCTATGTGCCTGGACTCAAGGATAAGTGACATATTCGTGATCAGTGCTTTGTATAACCACTGCGGGTGATACTTCAGCGGCTAAATTTGTGGCGTTTCGAGTTCGTAGAGGAGCTCCGACGAGTGTGTGGGTACAAGCTTATAAGGTTCTTGAAGGCACACTCCACACTGATCGTAAGGGCGGAATCAGGCTATCCATTGTGTCTCTCTCGTGGGCGCTCCCTTATATGTAACGCCTTGAAAAAGACATACAGTACAGAAGCTCCAAAAGGGCATTAGGGCGTAGAGTCCTCCGATATGCAAGACAATATTGGTGTCCGAAAGAATATTTAACCGCTAGAAACATTTTTCTCAAAGGCAAGGCGTGACCCACCCCCCGCAGCTCTCCCCGCGCGACCAATACCGCTCTCCGCACCCCTCTGGCTGATGAACGCACCACGTGCCCTGATCCCAACTAACCGGATAAAAGTGAGCGATGGTCAGTTCAACGAACCTTTCTTGCGACGGGAGACCCCATGGAGTACGCTATGACATCAACCCGTCGCATCGTAAATTCCGCTACAGCCTGAATAAACCATCGGACCTGAAATAGCGAAGATTGGTATCGCTCGTTGACAGACTGAATCACAACTACATTGCTTAGTCTTTGAACAAAGAATAGCACACAGTGTGATGTGTGAAGAGGCTTCTTTGTGCGGTGTCAACTAGTCGTGCGAGACAACTGACAGCCAAATTACGAGAAGGTCAGAATGCCTTAGTTACTTCTTGGTAGCCGAAAAAGTGCAGTAATCTCAGAAACTGACGAGCAGACTACATACTTGGAAGAAGAACGTCTACGAATTCGTCGAGCGCAGGGGCTTGGCCGCTTCAATCGCGCTAATTGCGTCCACGTAGGAGACCGGGTCGTGAAAAGCACTCCAAACGGCTGTAACTGATCAAAAACAATTAGCTCTACCTGCTTTATATAATCACACTTCATGTCGACAAGAGGAGCTGGCGTTTTCCCACCATCGCCATATGTGGTACCGTAGACTTCCGCGTTACTCCACCCCTGACTGAAATTCGACGATAGGTGAGAAGTCTTCAGAAAAAAAATCCACGTCAGATAATCCTACCTTTAGAAGGTGTTGCCTTTGTCCTTCGAATGTTGCTGCAGTGTTTGTGATTCCATGGACAAGTATGACCGGCTGTTGTCTGAAGGATCACTTCGATCCGCAAAATTCAACGTAAATGGTGATATTAACGACCTAGTAGCCGCATCGCCAATACATCTACACAAACATGGGCGGCCACCGCACACCCATTTCAGAGGAGATGGGGTGGGGCGTGGCGCCCCATATTAATTCGAAAGGCGCATGAAGCGCTTTTGGTGAGTCTTTGTTATGAGGCATTTGTAATCACATCTTTGTCCAATAAAAGACATAATGAGAGTTGCCTCATCTGGAAATATGCGGGGATAGGCGTGCTCTATGCCATGCTCAGTTGAAGTAAGCAGATCACGCTCCATCTCCGGGATATTTCGGGATATAGACTGTAACTTCTCTATTTCGATTCACAGAAGGTTGAACGTGGACGCATGACCGTACTTAGTTAGTTAGTTACCTAGATAACAGTGCTTCCTGAATAGCCTACAGAATTTCAGAGTGAAGTGCCACATAAGCACTGAAGAACAACTACACCCTGGGTTTCAAGAAGGGAAAGTGACTGGAATACCCGCCTTGAGTCATGTGATGACTCTTACACACGGGGAATGAAAAACTCCTGCTCATAACCTTGGGCTGTGCCACAACTGCAAGCTTTTTTTTCAATGTGTACCTTTGTTCTTTTTCTTTTGTCTTTCCACCATATCGTCTCACCTTGCTTGTCAGACTGTGAACTCCCTGCCACAACCACACCTTGTCAGGTTGCAGCTGTCAAGCTTGCCAAAACGGTGTTAGCATTATTGAAACGTCATTCTCCATTTTTTGCCCACATCTTGACCAGTCATTTTGACAAGTTTGACACGGGTTTGGGGGGGGAGGTGCTTGCGTGTGATAGCATACTTGACAAGCGCTTACAAGTATGTTCCCTCAAGCTCAATAGCGCTGAAAAACTCACTGGGCGCATGCCGAGCGATCCTCGCCTTGAGGGTTTTCAATGATCAGCGCCTTTTATCACTGGGCTCTCAACGGCAGTCAAATGTTACCTCGGCGCTGTTTATCGACAAGGGGGGGGGCATTTTGTACTACCAATGCTTCCCTTGTTCCGGTTTCCGAATCTCACTCTAGTGAAACTTGTGAACACTTGTGAAGCTGGACCAAGATCGTCTAGCCACCACCCTAAGACGTGTCAACTCGAGAAAAGGCTACCTAGAAGGGTCGGCACATGGAGAAGGCCCCCCGCTCCGTCGATAAACTGCGCCCATTACCTCTTTAACTTATATTCGCCACCAGTAACAACAGCGAAGGGAGTCATGATAAGTTCAACTCGTATTTGCATTCAAACAAACCTGTTGTCCCAAAAATGTAACAGGGGGGGGGGGCAAAAAAAGTCACTCTCGCCGGAGCCACAATATCAACGAAGTTTTCGGAGCCTCAGACAGGGAGTGGATAATAGTAGCCAGAGTAGAAATACCGCAAAGATCTTCCTTATACAGCTGGGCAACAGCTTGGCCGCCAATCGCCTTCATGTACGCCAAAATATGAAGTCATCTCCAGTCGCGGCCTGACTGGAGAACACCTTTGGAATTCACGTCGCCTCCAAACAGCTGCGAAACTTCTTGAATGAAGTCATCCACAGATAGCTACCTGGAGGTCAGTACTCTTGATCTGCAAGACCTCCCACATCGACCAGCTACGGCAACGTCGCTACGGTCTAGGACATCATCTTCACCGTATTCGCCGAGGCGCGAGTTGATGGTATGGACCGGGGTACCTGGAAAGGGGAAGACCGATATTTTCTTTGTAGACCCCGACTGAAGGTGAGCGCTGGCGGTTACATCAAGTAACTCGAGAAGAATATCCTCCCTACATGTGGTCGCCCGTACCTTCTTGGAGACCTTGTGCTGCTACAGGTTTGGGTGCCACCACATGGAATCAAAGGGTTTTGGAAAAACTCCCGCCTACTTCGAATGGAAGGGCGTTTCGTACCTGAAGAAGATGTAATATTGAAATATCCCCTGACCTGAATCCACTGCAATTACCGTAGTTCGGCGAGTTCAATAGGGTGGTCTACGGTGGCGGAGAAATCAACGATCTCGCTCAACTCCGGTACCCACTCACTTTCGCGCGGCCGAATCTCTCGATGGCGCTCCTCCAGAAGGCTGTGGCGGAGTATCATTATAGTATTTAATGTGCTCTTTAATATGGTAGTAAAAATGTCCGATAAAAATTTAATAAAGTGTAACTTATAGCGCCTTGAAAGTCATGGAGGCAAAATGACTTTTTTTTTTTGGCCCCCCTGTATACTTGGCTCTGAACTGAGGTTTTTGAGTTTTGGGATTGTTCAAACAACTCTAGTCAGTCTTTGCAGCGCTCCTGGATTGCCAGCAGTTTTTTAGCGCGAGTCTGTTGTGCAGAGGCTATCCTCTGGCTCTTACACCCCCTCTCGCCCACCCCCCCCCAACCCACTCCCTTCTGCGGCGTGGTCGCTGTGACCACACTGAGCACTGCACTTTATTGGGCATGTTGCCCACATTTCCGTTGCGGGAGTTAGTGGAGCGAAGATGCTACAGCGGAGGTGTTCTGCTCAATTAGGCAGTCAGTGCATGAAGGCATGGAGCACAGTGGCGTTCCAGCAGAATGTGAAGCGCAGACACGTCATGTCATGAGCAGACGGATAACTGGTCGTGCAGCGTGATGCGTGTGACGTGCTTTGACTGTAGGCGGAATAGTAGAAGAACGTCCAGCAATCACAATTTTGCAATCTACTGCCATGTACCACCAGAGAGGAAAAGTGCAAGCTTTTTATCTGGGCAACTCGCCCATGAATTAACCTTGTAGGTGAGTATAAACAGTGTCTGTAGAAAATTTGGAAAATATCGTTTTTTTTTCCTGAAAATGTGGGACAACCGTCTGCGCTCCACACCATCACATTATCAAACTGCAAAAAGGAAATCCTAAAGCGCTAGTTTGGATTTTACGCTGCTTCTTATCGTCATTTCTATTGTATTGCAAATAAAATGAAACCGATAACCGACGATGTTCTTGATCCAGGCTGGTGTTTTCCACCTCCAAAGCTGCCAAATCCTCCAAGGTCGCGGCGGGCCATTCGATCAGCGAAGTTCTGGAAATTTCGTACCACAGAATGAAAAATCATATGAGCGGCAGCATATGAATTAATGTAATGGATAATAAAGAGGAGGAAACCAGTAACTTCACATCCCTATATCCCTCAAAACTAACTTTTCTTAGCACTTCTCAGATACCTGATTATTTTGAGTAATTTCTTGGAATGCAGCGTCGATCAACTGTTTTCTAATGCGCCATGCTCCCTATCTGGACCGTGGAAGCGACCGTTTGGAATGAGCGGCACCCTGACTAACCTAGCCTGAAAGGGCATCAAAAATCCAGCTACCATTGGCCTCTGATGCGGACTTCTCTCAAAGGCACAACTCACGACAATTTGGTACTTTTTCAAAGACTGTAGCAGGGGTGCTGTATTTTTTATTGATTATTTAATTATTTGGTGCACTCGTTGGTACGCCTTTACAAATCTTCGGTACTCGTAAGCGCGGCATAAAGATAAACCAAACGAATCTTAAACAAACTGTCTAGAAAGCATAAAGAAAGCGAAAGTGGGGAAAAAGAAGCAAAAGCGATGGCAAAAACCTGCGTCAAAGCCTTTGTTCTGCTCGGCATTGGACGAACATTTTTGGACGAGTTTCCCGTTGGCATCATGTCAACGACCGCTTTGATAGATGCAGCTGCACAGACGTATTCATATATCCATGTCTTCGAATCGAGTGCACTTCATGAATGAGGCAGTACGAGTATCAAGACGTGATTCGGCCTTTTGTGGGTGGGCGGTCGCATGGGCATCTAGGTCGGCATATTGCCTCTTGATTAGGCGCGACAATGGTGCGTTTGGTTGGAAAACGCGCTAAGGAGCGCCTGCTTAGGGGCACAATATTTACTGGTGCTAGGTGTATCGACCCTGTACGCCTTGTCGATCTATAGCGACGCTTGCCTTTGACCATATGGCCATATCAGCGAGTCTGGATGTTTGTTGAATACTATTTCGCTATTTACCCTTTGTGAAGCCTAAGTTTCGAATGGGACCTTATGTCTTTTGATTGTTGTGGATGGAGACTTGTCTCGAGGGGAAGCCTGACTAACCAAAAACGCGTCTGCCATCTCATAAAAGTTCAGACAACATCAAGCTCCAACAGGACGTACTGAAGATCAAGTCATCCTGTTAAGCACCTTTGCAGTGTAAGCCACCTTTCACAGGCTTCTACGCCTTCAAACAAAAGCCGAATGCAAAGCTCAACGTTTGAAGCGACATCATAGAAATTTTCTTAGAGATATCAGAAACCAAGTTCAGGACCGGGAATGTCACTGTCAATCCTCCTCCCCCCCCCTGATCTTCTAACCAAAAATCAATAGCTAGTATATCATAATGATATATCAAAGTGAACTAGTCACATCAACACGATTTCAGTTCTGTGCTCCGATGTGGGGGGAAAGTGCGCTAAGTGGTTTTGAATTATCAGTCTATCAGCGAAATTAGCATGCGTACCGACCGCGAGGTGAAAGCAAATTAGCCTTGATAGAAGAAAATTCGGCCTGGGAGGGGCATCTGTCCACGCTTCTACAGGGCAATGTTACAAATTATTTGACGTACCACGCTGACACATTAATGATGGTTTTCGTAAAAAGATAAGCGTTTTGTTATGAAACTTCACAATTATATCTAGCATGAACTGGGAAGGCCTAGTCCTACCAGGGCTGGGTAGGGTAGGTGACAGGGCACATCATTAGTTGGGGATTTTGGCCGGGTAAGTACAACCGCCATTCCCCCCCCCCTCAGCAACTCAATACGACCCCCCCCCCTGTTGGGGAATCCCTACGATGTTGTGCCTTGATTGGTAAACCAAATGCTCAAGGGAGAAGCTTTGTTCACCCAGCTCGGAGTCCTTATTCGTATCATACCACCTTTCCCAGGTAATTTTGTTTGTTTTCAGTAGGGTATTCTAGTAGCGTTGTGCGGAATAATTTTCTCATCGTTACACGAGCTCTCTTTGTTCAATGACTAGTCTGGGATTCTAACATGCCCGTTGAACAGTTTCATTCGTTTCTTGTCGTGCCTTGAAGGCACTTTCCGCAATAAAGTAAGGCTATGACCTCTCACCCCCCCCCCCTCAGTGTCAGACGATCCGGAAGGCGATTGAAGAGGCTGCACTATCTTCAAAAAGGCAAAATTGGTCATAACTCAGCTGGAAGCTAAGCATTTAGGCCCATGGGCAGTCCTTAGGACCCATGCCGACCCCACCGGCTGCTAGCTACTAGCTAGTAGCCACTATGCTATCTCTCTCCATTCCGAATGGTGAGAGTGAGGTGATAAGATAAAAGAGCTGATATCTTTATGATAACGACGAGTGGAAATTCGTACAAACATGCGTTTTCTTCATTGCATGCACGTACGAATTGGGGTCGGCATGGAGTCCTATTCAGGGCATTTCGGACCTTCCTGTTGCTTTTCTCCGCTAACCGGTTACCTAGCACTTTTTCACTCCTATGTAAGCTCGTTTACCCGCAATCTGTGGTCGCGTGCTTTGCCTTCAATTTAATAGCCATAGAGGCACCGTTCGCGAATGGAAGCGTAGGTAATATTTTCGAATTATGGAAAAGCAAATGCAAACAGACTCGTCCATGGACACAAAACGCAATAGATGATACGCCTCTAATACGGCCCCTATTGCCTCAAGTAATTGTGTGACCAGGTGAAACGACCGCATGCCAGGACAGCTGATTACGACCGAAACGATAATGTTAGTATAGTTCAATGCTAGTCTTCCGGTAGCATCGTTTTCCGCTGTTAAGCAGGCTTCAAAAGCGGAAGAGGGATGTCATTGGAGCAATCTTGTCTGGCGCTGTTACCTTACAACTTTCGCCGCGCCAGATTATATCTAGTATTGCTTGAGACGCGTGCTATACTGCGTCCGCCATTCTAGGACCACTTCTTCTCAAACCGACACCGCAAAAATCCCAAAATGTCTTTTACTCGTTCATGGCTTCCGTTCAAATTTGGCTACGTTCCCTATGATCCCTGTTCTGACTTTTTCTTACTTAACTAGACTGAGAAGGTGAACTGCGATTCATCATGGGAAAAACTGGGAAAACAAGGGAGAACTAGATGTACATAAGTGACAATAGTAGACGAACGAGCCGGTTTCCACAACATTGATCTCATGAATCTGTAAGTAGTGATCAATGGCACTCGTTTAAAGCAATAGTCAATGTAAATGAGCATTTCTCAGACTTTGTCTCTAGTACGACCCCGCATTTCTCATCACCATAGAATTTCTACCCAGAATGCTCGACTCCCAGTTCTCCCTCAGGGCACAACATTGGTTGGAGGGTTTTGGTCGAGTGCGTCCCCTCGGTGACATGATACCATCCCTTGTTCGGGTGACATGATACCATCCCTTGTTCCCTCCTCTGGCACGATCGAGCCGTCGAGCGGGGGAGGGGGGAGGGGAGCTAGGTATATGTAGCACACTTGGAACACAAAAAAAAACGAGAAAGGTCAACTACAAATCACTTTTCTAAAAGACAACTCCTTCGTCTCTCGATCAAACACGACCTCCTCGCTGGGTATCCTCAAAGTATGACGTGCACTGGGCCCTGCACATCGGTTGGCCCTAAAATGTCACTGCATTTAAATCATATTGAAACGCCACAGCCTTTCCACACGGAGACGGGATGCGCGGCGCATCTCAAGAAGGAAGTCAGGGTACAAGTAGGTAGGCTTCTGCCGACGGATACTTTCACACTTTTGATGTTAAGTCAGCGAAATCAGAGTGCTCTTTCGTTGAAGTTCTTATCGGAGAAAAGCGAGACTTCAAACAAACTTCACCCAAAAAACTATTTGCCAGCGCTCATAAGTAATTCTGCGCTAGTTGGCCTCTGTAATAGAATAGAGGGCGATTCTATCCTTCCGACGCCTCTAGGCCTTGGGAGAAGATACCGCGACGACAGTCTAATAGCTCTACCGTCTTGAAAGATTTGAAGAGAAAGCTCGATTGAAATAGTCCCTGAATGCTCAGCAGCAAAGTTATTCTTGAGAACCAGTCATTTTGAGAGCCTGAACTCGCTGCTAAACATTCCGATCGACACGAGGGGCGCAGATCGGCTTGGTAGCTGGAGGGGGGGGGGGAATAATTCTTAGCCAGGCTTGTACACCTTGTGAAGATTTGTAAATCCCGAGACCAAAGGCGCTCATTTGAAGCATCTCAGAAGCTCCTATTTTCAACATGAACTAATAAAAGGAGCTAGCAAAGGTGCAAAAATCTCCTCCAAGCCGAACATCGCCTCCTGAGAGGTCGAAGAGAGTGTGGAACCCTGCAGTATCACACTAAGACGAAGTTTTTTATAACACTATAATAAGAAGCCTAAGATCAGTTCAATGATTGTAAACTTTCAAGGTAACCTGCGGACTTTCAAGGCGACCTGCGACCGTTTCAGAAGGCTCTTGAAATTAATTTATTTTAATTTGGAATACAGACCTGGCCATATTTGTTCACGAGGAATGCATTAAATGACGGTGAGAAATCAGCTTCAACGAAAGTGAACAGAAGTGGGAGAAGCCGCCAGCATAGGTGAAAGGACGGAGCGTACATCTCATCCGACGTCTGATGACTACAAAGTGCCGCCAAACCACAGCCAGTTGCTGCTGTTGATCAAACAGGATTCACGTCGCGTAACCTGATGTATTACAGCAAACGAGAACCGCCTTTTGCCATTCGTAGAGTTTTCAACTCAAATAAAAAGTCACCGAAATGCGTCGCCGAGAAACTCGCTTACGTTCGAATGGAACATACACGATCGAGACGATCCGCATGAGTAGTCGCTCATCATTTCTTTTTCTCCCCATCATTAAACTGAAGGGTAGCCGTCGCCTTAGCGAGATTACTGTGGCGTTCAGTGGGATAGACCGAAGAGCAGCGATTCCATAAGTGAGTGGCCAAAGCTATGAAGGCTATGCAAGAGTTTTTCAGGAACTGTTCGGCCTAGGGGAGGCATTTGGTACTTACGTGAGTTCATATTAACTAACAGGTCACACAGGACCCACTAAGCTCTTGCTAAGCTGCGAAATGGTACAAGCGAGCTACTTTAGTTACAGGAATTTGCAGGTCCTCGCAATGTTGGCCTCGCGCTTCGCTGAGCACCATTCAGTGCCCCTTCAAGCAGAAGTGCGGCGTTTCTCAGCTGTGTCCCCTATGACGTCAAGTTACGTCAAAAGTCCAGTACATTCAGGAAAACCTCTCTCTTGCCCTAGGTTACCTTTAGTTTTTTTATTTGCTTTGCTTTTCTGACAGCGTAGAACTCGTGTACGCGCCTAGCAGTGAGGGGGATGGTCTTACCGAGGATTTCTAAGTCACTAGTGCCGCACAGTGCTATTGCCCAAATCTTGCCACGGTATGTTTCAGCCCTCCTCTCCCAATGAAGGACCTTCTTAGCGGCGAAGACCACGATTGCCTCTCGCGCAGAAGTTCTTCTTCCCGCAAAGTCATGCGGCAAAGGAATGTAATACTTTTGCGATGTCAAAGTGCTTTACAAGAAGGCCAAAGTTCTACCTAAATAGACGCTCCCCGCCCCGTGAGCGCTCCACTTCACCGCTTCATTTTACCATCGCTCTGTAGCGCTGGGGTCTCTGTCCCACCGCTACAGGGCTCGTAGTCCATAAGGTTCCTAGAAAAAGTGAAAACAGTTCACGTCCTGCCCTCACTAGGGAAAATATTCGAAAACGCGACCCCGCTCCCCCATTCTACTTATCACTTTAGCAGTTTCATAGGTTTTCCTCTAATGACAAGCAAATATGATCCCCCTTAGAATTCTGCTAGCGATATGAATAGCGCCTATAAAGCCAAAAAAATCATTAAATCATCAAGAAAATTTTCCTGAGGCAAAATACGACCCTCCCCCCCCCTCTCGCTGATGAATACCCAACGTACGACGTGACCGGAGACTTTCCCTACCATTTCAGGGATTCTGTGTTGTAGTAACTTGCCTTTGGATAAGCCTTTGTTTTACCAAAAGAAAGCTGAGCTATGGGCAAAAGTCGAACCCCTAGGCAGGAGTCGAACCCGCATCCGAGTGCGCTATAAGGTATCCTATGCCCCACCAGGGCCGCTCTTACCCTCTCAGCTCAACGGCTTTTATGCCGTAGCCTTACAGAACTCAAACGTTTGAATGGTGAGCCGGCCAAGTGGTGGCGTAACGGATAGCACTCGCCCGGAAAGCGTGAGGTGCGGGTTCGACTCCCGCCTGGGGCACGACTTTTGCCCATAACTCAGCATTCTTGTGATAACTTTCGGAACGCGAACTGCGGCGTAAAACAGCAGTTATCATAACAAACAACTTCAAGAACCTTTGCTTTACGTTGGATTGAATCAGCTTAATAATTGTAGCAGTTCACTTACACTTGCATTGAATAAATAAACAATTAAATAAAACTGAAAAATGGTCGAAAAATTGTTGTTCAACCTACCACAAGGTAACAAGCAGTGCTTTTTAGTCGGAGTGCATAGACCTGGCTGATTCGAATATAACTAGACCTTGTTCGGTAATACTTAACGCGACTCGAGGAAAGTCATTATCCTTGGCTACGATTTCGAACATTCATGTCATCAGCTTCTGTTTTTCTCGCTTCGATTAAGGAGCCGTTTAGTGGAAAGCTATCAATTTGTTTCATTTCTCGTCCCTTTTCTTTTTTAGCACCTTTTAAGAACGAATGAGTTGGATCCGCATTTCCCGCAGGTTCCGGTCACTTCTGATTTGACTAATAAAGCGCAATCTGAAAAAGTGATTGGCTTTCAAATGAATGATGATGCAAGGAATGTCGCTGCAGAAATCGAATTGCACTCTTTGATATTCTAAAGCTCCTCGCGGGCCACAGCTGACAGCTTCAAACATAAAAAGCTAAATAAATCAAGAAAGACGATTCGCCTTCGTTTGACCACACATGGTGCAGTCAACAGCGTGCTAAATGGTGTCCTGGGAGCTGCTCTTTTTTTTAATCACTAGAGAGCGTACTCGGAACTTGACAGTTAAAAGATAAAACTTCTTCAATGACACGTACTAGAAGCATTGCGCTTCAGCTTGTGACGGGTTTCCTGGGTTTTCGGCTTCTGGTGGTCAGAAACCTAAGCTCGTACATGAGAGGATGACTTCGGTTTCTAGGGAGTTCAGACGATTTTGGCGACTTTACCTGAGAGGTAGAATCCCTTCATTGTAATTGTTGTCCAACGCGCAAACCCAGAGGTTCACTGCTTCACTGCTCGACAGAGAGTGATGAGAGTGTTATTTCCTCCATTAGCCGAAGGACCTGAGTTCTCATAGTTGCCCTAACCTTTTGTGGAGCTGTGTCATATCCATATATAATATTTATAAATGTATATGTATTGCTTCCATACTGTGTAGGAGCGACCTTTTTGTTTCGCTTCTTATTTTCTCGTCCTTAGTAGCTGGTTTCCCACCAGCGTAGCTTTTCTTCGAGCATTAGTCCAATGTTGCTTCCTCAGGCAGCGTTCAGACTTCGCGATGACGTGCGTCATCGTGAAGTCTGTAAGCTGCTTATTTAGAAAATCTTCGAAGGTCAGATAGTTTGAAGAATTCAAATTGTTCATCTATTTCAGCGCGGTGGTAAAAGGTGAGGAAAGGCAACGTGAACAAATCCTTTCTTGGGACGTCCCATACACTCAACTTTCTTTCAACCTCACGGAAACTAATAGAAAATGAACAGGCATCCACAGTCAGTAAAAGCTAGGTTCTTGACCCTGGTCCTCATCGAAGTGCTCCTTTGAAGTGCCACCCCAACGTGCTAAGACATTGACTACAACATCCATCGAGCTCGTCGAACGGTCCGGGCGGCTAATAAAGCCTGGAGCTGCGCCATGTATCCGAAATGCACTATACACCAAGCGTCACTTAAATCGATCCCAAAAATGCTGTAAATCTTAGAGAGAAGATTGGAGCGAGTGATTTTCTGAAAGTCATCCAGCAATTCATTTTCTGACAGTTACAAGTCGCTGGTTGATAAAGAGCATGTTTTTATTAGGTTGTTGCATAAGTTCTTTTCCCCGACTTGTTGTAAATATCTCAATAGCGAATCCAGCCTGAAGATTAGAGATATGCACCATCAACGCCAACGCTCAGGCAGCTTGTCGATTCCATCGTCCCAGAAGGACGGGGGCTGGGACCCGAAGAAGGCCACAATGCCGCACAATCACCACTGTGACATGGTTTTGCACTGGTAATTGTGCGGCATTGTAGCCTGCAAATGCAGGGTGGGTGAGTGATATAGGGTAAAAAAGTATCATGTTCAGGTCACGCACACGTGATGACGAAATACCAACCTCCATGCAAACGAAATACGGAGGGATCAAAACAGGGGAAAAAACTTATGCAACAACCTAATACTATTGGCTATTGCACACTCACTATCTTAGCGTACCGGTTAGACATAGCCCATTGTGAAAGTGAGCAAATCTTTCAGTGATTGATCACTACTGCGGTCAGCTGTTGTCTAGTGAAGCGTAGCTATTTCGGACTGCATTCGAAAGGACTACACACTTGCTTTACAGATGCACAATCCTCGCAAACAATAGGCTTGTGATGGGGATGGATTGGAGCGCTGCTAAGGCAGTCCTTCATCAACGATGTCATACAGTACGTAGGAATTGGCATGAAGGGTTATTCTGGCTGCGACTCACGCCCTCTCAAATGCCCTGTCGTTTGCAGGGATCATTAGATGCAAGAGGTCGACATTCTGAGTGTGCCATGCAGTTTGAAGTTTTCGTTGGGTGCGGAGGGTTTTCGTTGGGTGTGGAGCATAAAGATAGAACTAGATGCGTTCGGACAGAGTTGCTCGAACCCGAGTTGATCCGGAGAGGCGAAACTGCGGTTTGACTCCCTCCCCCTCCCTAAAAGTTTCCTTTTCTCTTCTCTCCCAGCTTACGTACCATCTTACCGAATTGCGCTGCCGCTGGGCTTCATGGGGAGCATTCTGCTGCCTCCTATCCATAGCTGCCTATCCCTTTTGGGGTGACCAGTAAATTGTACCAGCTTAGTTTACATGTGGCAGTAGTCCGACCGTTACTTGCTTCATATGCTAATCAAGCTGGTCCCGTCAAGTAGCAGCAGCTCTTTCTCTCATATCGTCGCCCCAGCCAGGCAGGGGTTCATTTGGCCGATTACGTGTAGAACCCATTATACTCCGTCAACGTCCTCTAGTTTCCTTCCATATTTAGCGCGCGCTTCGTCCGCGTGGAGGGGGCGAGGACCCAGGTAATGACCTGTCTGGCCTCGGCAGAAGACCACCGTGATCCACACGCTGATATGGATAGAATGTGCCTCCGCAACCCCTTCTGTACACCCACGACCCTCACAATTAATTTCGCGCACAGTTTTCGGCATTACGGTATGCACCCTAACTTCCTGAATTATAGTTCAGTCGCACATCATGTGCGTGTTTGTTCGATCCCTTCTTGTATCAGCAGCTAGTGTCAGACTCAGCACTAGGAGGGGGCAAGTACTCTTGGCGGTAATCAACAGGTATGGTTTACATAAGCAGCTGGTAGAATTTTCGACGACCATGGTTGCACTGATTGGCTCCAAACAGACAAACTGCTTGACGTTGTAAATTGTTCAACTGTTTCTTGACTGAATTAGTCAGCTTTTTATTGAACAGTTCATTTACCAGCAAAATCTACCCCTACAGAAAATCAAATGACAAATAAAATAAATTATAAAATGAAAAATAGGAAAACAGGAATTGCTCTGCGCACGGAACCGAACATGCAAGTGATAAACCAGCATGGGTCATAACAACCGAGTACAATCCGCGACGAGAAAAAAAGACAAGCAAGCTCGCCTACAAGTTTTCTTACCAGTTATGAAGTTAGTGAGGGCGGCATGCTAAGATTCGAATGTTCTTCAAGAAAGAAAACGCAGCGCTGTCTGGCTTGGGAGGGGCATTTTGCACTTGTTGTAATTTGGTGAAACGTGTGCACCTGTACAATTTAATGGAGTTTTAATGGAGCGAAATGGTACAAGTGAGTCATTCCGGTGACAAGAATTTACATGCATTCACAAGGTGACCTGTATAGGCTCCCCATTTGGTACCCCCACCAAGCTGAACTGCGCCGAGAAAACAACAACTGCACAGCAATAATAACAGGAACAAATCGGCTACGCAAAACGATGCACTGTGGAGTAAATACGCAGTTTTAAGTAATTACTCGAATCAATTTTCTTTTACCAGATGTTCAATGTGCTGATTTCAGTGCTTGGCCCCTCGCCCTTTTCCTCGGCCACGAAGAGCAGCACGAGCTCTTCCTCTCATCCTAGCGGTCAATCTTTCCGCTGGAATATCCTGATGAGCACTGCTGGGCCCTACATGGCGAATACCTGGCTGATAGAGTCCAATGGGACGACGACGTCGTGCAGCAAATTGAGCCGCTCCGCTTTCATTACTGTAATCTACAATTTAGCCCAAATTAATCAGGGAGTCAAGGACTAGGGTATTACCTGCTCGAGCATTGATCTTCGGCGCCATATACAATCGGAATCCGCAGTCTAGCAGTCTGCGGTGCAGAAGATCCACCGGCACTGGATGTTGTTAGCGACGACGTGGTGGTATGACGAAGAGCCGAAGAACTTCCAGCGGTTGAACTGCCACCAGTGTCCGTTCCTGCCTTCATCGTCAGCTTCTTCTACAGCCGATGCCGCTTCGCGATCTTCGTCATCAACAAAGTTCACCAGGAATGAGCAGTGTGGCATCAATGTGAATTGCTCATGCAATAGAATTCATCATAATTCGGAAAAAAAATCCTAGCGCGGGTGAATGTGAAAGGAGCTGGCCGAAGAAAATACGGTCAAACAATCGAAAAAAAAAGCGTATGTGATTATTGTTCTATAAACGGGTCTTGCAGCGCTGCAAGAATCATTCTCGCCGTTAAAATAAAGGTAATGAAGTAGAGACTTGTGATAGCTCACATTCTATTGCACTGACCATCATTTGACACCGCCATTACGGGCCACATGGACGCCGTAGCTGTTCGTCTCTGCTCCCTCTTGTCGAGATAGTATGATTTCATAATGCGTCATTGAGTAGGCCCACGCTTGGCCTGACAAATTTTCGCTAGCTCATGAGCCAAACTCTAAACTCTTCCTCCTCGGTACGATTAAACAACCGACCAACCCAATTCACTCAAAAATTTGTTCGGGCGAAGCCGACGGCGGGGGGATGGGAAACAAATATAAGGAGCAGTGGATGATGTGGCCGACCAGGGTGACAGTATCGTGATGAGTGAGATGGCGACGTCAGTACGACCCCTCCCCCTCCCCCATTCTTCACCTGCCACGAACCCCCTTGTCCTTATCTCTCCTGCGTCTTCCCAAGTGTTCTCTACTTCCCGGCTATTTCCCTATTTTTCAAAAGTTATCCCGCGTTCTTCCCCAAAAACCTGGCGAGTCACCATCAACCCATTAACAATCCCAACCATTATAAATACCAGGACGTTGGCATATACGGGGCTCGAAAAAATTCTAAATGCAAGTAGAGGCCCCTCTCATAAGCAAGTACGATCTTTAGCGACCAAGTGCGATCTCCCCCGGATTGTCCCGACGCCAGAGCACGCCATCGCGTTGTCAATTTCCTGAAAAATACGACCCCCCCCCCATGCTACCTACCACTTTCCTAGATTTTCCCAACTTCCTACCACTTTTTCCCAAATTTCCAGTTTTTCAGCCAAGAATTTTCCGTCGAGCGGGGGCGGAAGGGAGGTCGTCAGGATTTACCTATCATTTTCAACTGTCGGTAGTAATTATATAGATCTTTGGCAGTCCTTCTCTCACTAACGGCCAAATACACCACCATCTCCCTCCCCCCTTTATACCACCCGTGAAACAAGAGAAATCAACTACCAAAAAAATTTTTCTCAGACCAAATACGACCCCCCCCCGTTGTGATCATCACAACGATGGCGTGCCCTGCCTGACGCTGTACTCTGACTACATTCCCGTTGAGGATGGTAAAGAAAATAGGAATTTTAATGCGTGTTAAACCTGACAGCCGGACTCCCGTTGCCCACTCAAAGGTTTTACCCTGATTGACGAGTCCGGTAGTGATTAAAGGATTACAAAAGAACGGAAATTCCTGCTCTGCTGAAAAAAAGTGATGTCGAAAACTGCGCAAGTGTAATGCGATGACAGGTGGGCGAGAATATGAAAGAAGAAGACAAATACGACAAAAAGCCTTCAAAACACACCATCAGCAGCTAGCGCTTCATCATCCTGACCCACAACCAGTCCATCACCATCGTCAAGTTCATCATCACCATGATCGTCTTCCATCTCCACTTCACCAATCTCAGCATCGTCTTCTCCGTCGGACAGTACCTAATTTACCATAACTATTGCATGAAGTTTTCAGAACCTTTCTAGAAAACCCACTACGACATCAGCAGAATCGCCATTGTCTATTTCTTCGTCTGACTCCATTCCACCGTCATCTGCAACACCGCTTGCCGATTCAGTATCGAAAACATTTAAATGTATGAAAACTGAATTAGCCTGTTGAATTCCTCAACAAAGCCCCACCAACCTTCATCCTCATCAAAATCGTCCATCGACTGCTCGGATACGTCTTCATCAGATAAAAGCTCAATCTGCAACTAACGATTTCACTTATGTGGATCAAGAAGGGATATTGAAACCAAAGTTCCAGAAAATTGCATGGTAACACTTGGAAAAAGAGTCAAACTTATTCCTCAGACCTTAAAAAGAACAGTAAAATATTGCTAATTTCCAAGAGGAGGAACCGGATGACTAGAGTAAAGCTACTATTCTCTCAAGAAGGCATATGTTGAAAAAAGTGGATTATCAAAAAAGAGCTCTTAGAAAACTCATTGAAGTAAGGGGGAATAATTTAGGGTCGGTTAAAGTCTGTTTTAGGTTTATTTAGGTCTATTCTAGGTGCGGCGACATTCAGAATTCGTCAGTGGCGGAGCCTCCTAGCTACAGTAGATGACCCGACATGTAGCATCCTCGCCGCTGAATAAAGTAGGTCCTGGTGTGAATGCCGCGCGAATGACACCACTTGCAACGCTGTAATCGCAACGCTGCCTCTACATGGATCCCCCGATCCGCGTCTGGGCGCACATTATTTCCGGTGCAACCACTGGTACACGAGCCCTTGTGACGAAGGGGGGAGGGGAGGGTCACGACTTGGAGCGGAGCCAGATCAGATTTCCTATCAGCTGATCGGGTATAGCACACTGAAAAAGGGATGCCCTGACCGCGCCGCAATCCGCGCGGCGTCGTGTAGCCTATCGCTTGCAGTGATCTTGACTGCACTTCTAGTGCACAACGAACACTTATATGAGCATACAGCATCTACGACCATGCTTCCAAGGGTCAGCCTTACCCACTTCTTCCCATCACCGGTAAGTAACCACCTCTGCTTTCGATTAGCTCGGAATTAACTCATTTCCATGCAGCTTCCCTCTTGACCGCAAAACATCTCATTGGAAATGCCTCCTTCTCCCTTTTGGACCTTCATATAACCCCCTCTGAAAAATTTCTTTCTAGGACTGTGTTCCGAGGCAGCCTTCCTATCTGCACACCACATATCACAACATACATGTTGTACCGAGTCTTCCTGTCCCTCTTCGAGGACTTCAATGTCTTCGTCCCCTTCAGCGTCATCTGGAACATCCATTACTTCCATATCAGCAGCGGCTACCATTCCACTTTCAGGGATCACATCTGAAAACAGTTCACAAAGTATTATTGCATGATGAATGTTCGGAAACTCTTTGCTAAAAAAGAAAGAGCCGAGGAAATTCAGCAATTTCGGTGATCTGAGGAGTTCTGGCGCAGGCACGAGGCGCCCTTGCACCAAGCAAATGTGACGCTCTGACTCGAAAGGTAAAACTATCTGGACAACCTAGCCTCCAGCCAAACAGGGGTTTTGATCCAAACTTCAAAGTAGTCGTGAAAAAAAACAGGGTCAAACTGTGCCCCCCCCCCAAGAAAAAAAACTGTGCCCCCCCCAAGAAAAAACAAAGTTACAGTGGGCACGATTACAGGAGGCATTCGGTTGTTGCTAGTGTCATTGGTGGAAGGGCTGCGGAAGGGCACACCCCACTCAGCCTTTCCACCAAAGACGCTGGCGACAACTGCCCGTCCACACGAATCTGCGCACTGCCTTTAAGTTCGCGTTCAGTCTGCAGGGAGCGTATCGAATATCTTCTAATTCTCTACATGTGGCAGGTTCCCATCAAAGCTACCTCATCGTGATCGTGTTCGCGGCACTCTAAGCAAATCAGCGGCGGCGCCAAAATTCTATCCATGGCCACTGAGGCGCCTCCAAATAGATTCCTCCCCAATAGTGAAACTTTAAAGGCACATTCCACACCATTAATTGCGGAGTCAGTCACACCATTTACTCTTCTCAATGCTGCGCCCTTTGAAGACCGACAAGGAGGGTGCGTGACGGTGACTGACTCCATCCATACGACCAGCGCGAAAAGCACCTCTAATACCTAATGCGTCAAATGACGACACTGCGGAACGGCGGAAAATTTCTTTGTTCCGAGTTTAATTCGAACCCTGCAATTCGACCATGTTCCTTTGTTCCGTAAAATCAATCATCGGCGGCCCAGTCTGCAGTTATACGAGAAGTTAACAATTCCATACCAAGATCCCGCCGCTCTTCGCTGCTGGTGACGACCTCGCTTGGACTGTCACGATGGCGTTTCGATTCACAGCTTGACGATTCATTAGTTGCAGAACGTTTGCGTCTTCCGTCTGACGATGACACTGGCATGCCGCTGCCGCTGTCACGCGATTCGCCAGCAGAATCTAGAAGTATGGGATCTTATAATGGAATACAAAACTCATTAAATGAAATACAGTACCGTTATGACCAGCGCCATCATCGTCATTGACATCTCTACGAACTTCACCGCTACCGCTAACCTGAACTGAGCCAATGAACCTCAGGACAACAAACTCTGAAGGCAAAGGGCACGATTGCTAGGGCCGGGATGAGCTTCGAGAAGGCGTTTGGCCACACTCCACTCAGCTCTTCCACCAATGAGGTTGAGACAACCGTCCGCCCCGAGCAA
>MU914796.1:27090-45113 GCA_036418165.1 Cooperia oncophora
CATCTGCAACACCGCTTGCCGATTCAGTATCGAAAAAATTTAAGTGTATGAAAATTGAGTTAGCCTGTTGAATTCCTCAACAAAGCCCCACCAACCTTCATCCTCATCAAAATCGTCCATCGACTGCTCGGATACGTCTTCATCAGATAAAAGCTCAATCTGCAACTAAAGATTTTACTTATGTGGATCAAGAAGGGATAATTGAAACCAAATTCCCAGAAAACTTGCATGGTAACACTTGGAAAAAGAGTCAAACTTATTCCCCAAACCCTCAAAAATAGTAAAATATTGCTAATTTCCAAGAGGAAGGGAACCGGATGACTAGAGTAAAGCTACTATTCTCTCAAGAAGGCATATGTTGAAAAAAGTGGATTATCAAAAAAGAGCTCTTAGAAAACGTATTGAAGGGAGGGAGAACAGCTAGGGCTCGGTTGAAATCTTGTTCAGGTTTGTTCTAGGTGCTACGACATCCAGAAAACAAAAGCGGCGGAGTTTCCTACCTACAGTAGATGACTCTACATGTAGCATCCTCGCGCTGAATAAAGTAGGTCCTGGTGTGAATGCCGCGCGAATGACACCACTTGCAACGCTGTAATCGCAACGCTGCCTCTACATGGATCCCCCGATCCGCGTCTGGGCGCACATTATTTCCGGTGCAACCACTGGTACACGAGCCCTTGTGACGAAGGGGGGAGGGGAGGGTCACGACTTGGAGCGGAGCCAGATCAGATTTCCTATCAGCTGTATCGGGTTCAGGATAGCACACTGAAAAAGGGATGCCCTGACCGCGCCGCAATCCGCGCGGCGTCGTGTAGCCTATCGCTTGCAGTGATCTTGACTGCACTTCTAGTGCACAACGAACACTTATATGAGCATACAGCATCTACGACCATGCTTCCAAGGGTCAGCCTTACCCACTTCTTCCCATCACCGGTAAGTAACCACCTCTGCTTTCGATTAGCTCGGAATTAACTCATTTCCATGCAGCTTCCCCTCAACCGCACAACATCTCCTAGAAATGCCTCCTTCTCCCTTTTACACCTTCATATAACCCCCTCTGAAAAATTTCTCTCTAGGACTGTGTTCCGAGGCAGCCTTCCTATCTGCACACCACATATCACAACATACATGTTGTACCGAGTCTTCCTGTCCCTCTTCGAGGACTTCAATGTCTTCGTCCCCTTCAGCGTCATCTGGAACATCCATTACTTCCATATCAGCAGCGGCTACCATTCCACTTTCAGGGATCACATCTGAAAACAGTTCACAAAGTATTAGAAGTACTGTTGTATGATGAATGTTCGGAAACTCTTTGCTAAAAAAGAAAGAGTCGAGGAAATTCAGCAATTTCGGTGATCTGAGGAGTTCTGGCGCAGGCACGAGGCGCCTTGCACCAAGCAAATGTGACGCTCTGACTCGAAAGGTAAAGACTATCTGGACAACCTAGCCTCCAGCCAAACAGGGGTTTTGATCCAAACTTCAAGAGTAGGTCGTGAAAAAAAACAGGGTCAAACTGTGCCCCCCCCCCAAGAAAAAAAACATTGTGCCCCCCAAGAAAAAACAAAGCAGTGGGCACGATTACAGGAGGCATTCGGTTGTTGCTAGTGTCATTGGTGGAAGGGCTGCGGAAGGGCACACCCCACTCAGCCTTTCCACCAAAGACGCTGGCGACAACTGCCCGTCCACACCAATCTGAGCACTGCCTTTAAACTCGCGTTCAATCTGCAGGTAGCATATCATGAAAACAGCTTCTAATTTTCATACATGTGGCAGGTTCCCATCAAAGCTACCTCGTCGTAATCGTGTTCGCGGCATTCTAAGCAACTCAACGGCTGCGCCAAAGTTCTATTCACTGGCCACCGAGGCATTCCCAAATAGATTCCTTCCAGTACTGAAACTTAAAGGCAGTTGGCACGATGGTTTCCTACTTAGCCTAAAATGCTAGTAGGGCGCTGTATAGTGGGGAAATGGCGAAAGAACGGAGTGAAACGGTCAAAATCCGGCGAAGAAAAAGCCTCCGTTCTCAGTGACTTGTAAATCGATTTCGGACGAGTTTCCCGTACGCATCTTGCCAATCACCGCTACCGAAGGTACGGCTGCATATGTGTACCCATATATGCATGCAGCATCACGGCCGCTTCATACCAATCCCTTTGCTTCATAATTTGCTCAGCAAATGAATGAATACGAGCGTCAGAAACGGTCGTCCGTTTGTGGGCGGGCGGGCAAGGAAGGCGTTTGGGACGTAAAGTTGTTGCTCAATAGGGCGTTATAGAGGTACCCTCCTTGGAAAAGGCTTCACGCAGCGCCTGTCCGAGGTCACGGAATTCTGTTAAGCCAGTTGTACAAATCCTACACCTGTATAGCGATTTATCGTGCCAACTGCCTTTAAGACATTCCGACGATAGACGAGCAAGAATCAATTCGCAGCTTGCCGCGCGCGGCGATGGGCTCAGAGTTTTCTTAACTGGCGTTAACCTGTCGATGGAGCTGTCGCGGTTCGCGACAACGTGGCCGGGGTCCCGTGCGCCTGGGCTCTGGCGCGCTACACGGGCAAAGCCGCGACGCGACCGCCGAAGGCCGCGCCGCCGCCCCGCCCCCAGTGGAGCCCTTATAAGGGCTGCTGCGAGCCAGTCGGTGTGCTTCTCTCCCTCCGGGAGGAGAGATCCACCGGGCACCCGCTCTGCCGCCATGATGCCGGACGGTTCTGCAGGGTGCTTGCACTCTGTACAGCAGTGTGGTCGGGCACACTGCTCCGTCTGGCGGAGCTCTGGCTCAGGCCCGTGCCTGCTATGACCCGAAGGCACGGCCGGCTGCGGGTTGCAGCTTGTAGCCGCAGAGCGCCATTACCGCTAGGATTACCGCTGGACAGATGGAAGATGGATGGTCAATCCAACCACGGCAGGATGTAAGGATTGTAGGAAGATGGTTACCGCAGACACGTAAGTCAATAAATATGAAGTTTATTTATCTTGTAGTTTGTAATAGGTGGGACTTGGGAGCGACCGGGCAGATGGGTCCGCAAGGGGCTGGTCGGTTGTAGGTACAGGTTGTTGGTTGTTATGTTTCTGTTATTCGGCTGTTGCATGCCTCAGGGCCAGGTGAGCCAGGTAGGCATGTAACTGGACCGGTTACGGCAGGCTGTAACAGTGGTAGGGGCCGGCTGACCCGGGGGTCCAGGACGGACTTGGGGGAGGTCGGACCCACCACGGGGACATGCCTGTGCATGGGCTGCCGTCCCCTGCAGCCTGCCGCGGGCTTAAGCCCGGGTGGTCCCCCGGGGAACGGTGGCTATACCGTGCGGGAAAGCGGTATAGTCTCCGGGGAACTGTGAGACTGAGGTGGGCTAATGGTGGGTGAGCGGATTTCGATACACTGATGCTCGTCGTGGGAGAGGACTAGTAGGGCGGTCTCTCTCTGAACTGCGACACTGGTGCAATCGGCCGCGCGATTCGTACCCACCTGTTCCGGACAGGGTCGTGGACGCTATAACCACCATTAGGGCCCCTTTTAGCCCTGTCTCACAGTCCAGGTTAAGCCAGAAATTTAGGTACACTCGAGTTTCCCCGCCCTAATCGCCTCGAGTCGTCCTATCGGTTAGGCAATTGCCGATCGCTTCTGGGCCAGTGCATCAAACCGGGGTCTAGCACGTCGGTAAGGGTTCATGGGGCCTAAGTCGCAGGACTGTGGCAACCTGCCGCTTATTGCCCCTGTCCATGGGTTCCCTTCCACGCTGTTCTACACGGGCAAGGGAGCACTACAACCTGGGTGAACCACTGGTTAATGTCCTGGAAAGGCATCGGGAGATGGCGGCCAGGACAGGGTGGGCTGAAGGGTCAGCCTACCCTCGGGGTGCTTCCTGGGGCAGATGACCCCAGTGAGGTGTCCCTCCAGGGGGGAGGGACAGTTCAGCTCTGCGGGAAGTAGGGCAACCTGGGTGTAGTTGCAACCTCACCTGACGCACTGGTCCACGAGCGGTTCATAAGGTTCTGGCTTACCCTGTATCTCGCGGTACTGCCCCTTTTAAGGCTATTACCCGTCAAAGTAACCAATGGTCACCTTTCTAGCCATGTCGCTCCAAGTCCCTGGTAATATATTTTACGGGGTTCTTCTCAATTTAATAGGGTTCTAAAGTTTTTCAAGGTTATAAGGTAGTTCCAGCTTTTCGGTTTGTTTGGTAAGGTTCTTAGGCTCCTTTATGGGTTTAGGCGGCTTATCATATGTAGTTTATTTATTTCTTTCCTTTCACATTTTTCTTTCCTAGTATCCACGTGTTTATCGCGCGATATCCATCGCTTTACCGCTTTTAACCGATTTCCGATCGATACACACGTTTCGGTCGAATCTCGATTAAAATCACCGCGTCGATCACCGCGATCGACTTACCGCTTTATCAGTCTAGGGATCGATTTCCGATCGATTCCCATTTTTTCCGCTCGACAATCGCTCAATTACCGCTTAATTAGCCTTATTTCCCTTCGATTTAATCGATATTCGTGTTAGCATTCGTTGCTGGCTCGTTATCGATCATTTCGCTGGGAAATCGGCCTTTTCCCAAGCGTTTCCAGCCGTTCTCATGAGAGAGCATGACAATTGGAGACGCAGACATGGGAAAGTCACCGCTATCATGGGAAAGTCGCACGCCGTCGATTACGTCATTCGCGCTCGGCGAGAACATGGTCGGCGTCGTGAGAAATTCCCACGCTCCACCCCTTTCCGCTATATAGTCAATATCGCAGTCATCCAGTTCATTCGAATCGTTATGGCGATTGCGATGGACTTCAATATTCTCAAGCAGGAGATGCTGCAAACTATCGACGACCTTCAGGAGACGATCAAGCAAGCCGAACAACAACTCAACGACGACGTTCCTAAGGACGAAGAACAAGTTGAGGCTTCGACACGATCCAGTATACAAGCAAGGCTACGTCGTCTCGGCTTTATGCGAACTAAACTTTCGCGTGCACTGCACAACGCGAAAGGTCATTGGGAGTCGGCGTTGCAGGCTATTGTTCGATGTGAGGAGGAGGATCACCGCAGTGAGCTCTACCGCGAGGTTCGCCTCCATTGGGTCAACCATGGGGCACGCCAAGCGATGGGAGCGGCGGAAGATCTTCTTTGTCATTTCGACAATGCCGTCCAACTGCTGCTCAACCCATTACCGCTACAATTACCGCAGGCAGAAATGCCTAGAACTGCGACACCTGTACGACTCTCGTCGAGCAGGATGTTGCAGGATACTCCAGCGTTGACAGACACCGGAACTCGACATGAGGACCGTCGTCCTCGTGAAACAGTTGTGGAATCTGATCACAGTTTACCGCCCCGTCAAGCACGTTCTGAGGAAGAAGTTCCATCGGAACGTCGCGAGACTTTACCGCGAGCAACTCCGGGTTTTCACCCGTCGTGCTCCTTTACCGCTTGATTTCCGCTTGCCAGAATTCACCTTGCCTACATTTGTAGGAGAAATTGAAAAATTTCCGGAATTCTGGGACGCATTCAATTCAGCGATACATTCGAACCCTTACATATCGCCTGTCGCTAAGTTTCACCATCTCAAAAGCCTCCTCGGGGGAGACGCGCAAGCGATTGTGGCAGGGTACGATATTACAGCTGCGAATTACGAATGCGCCGTGACCACGCTACGTGAAACGTATTACCGCCCTCAACTGATTCGGGTGCAACTGAGCCATAGGCTCAAGGATATGAAGCCTGCGGGCACATCTCCTCTGCACCAACGGACAATACTTGCTCAGATAAAATCCCTGTGGACTCAGCTTGTAAAGCTTGGGGACCATGAGGACAATATCTTTGTCATGTGTCTGATCCGTGAGAAATTTCCGCCTCGAACATTGGAACATCTAGGCAGCTTGGAGACTGCGGACCCGACCCCGTGGAAGGTTCCGCAGCTGCTTGCTGGCTTGGATCGTGCCATAAGAACGTTCGAAACAATCGCCGATACGATGGGATTGAGGTCTATCTCATATCAGACCCTTCCAGTCCAAGGGCAAGCCCCCGTGCGGAGGTCGACACGTCAACGCTCCTCTTCGGGAGATTTGCTTCGTGGACGATCTCCATGCAGGGACTCGTCCCACAACAATCGCGCAGATTCTGCCCACCGCAAAATGCAATGTGCATTCTGCAGGCGTGAGAGTCATCTTACCGCATCTTGTCACTTAGTTGTTTCTCGGGAAGCGAGAATGGAAGTCGTTATCGACGAGAACCTTTGCCGGAAATGTTTTGCTAGGGGACATGTGGCTGCTGGTTGCGATGCACCGCCGTGCTCAATTTGTGGACGTGGTCACCATGAGACACTGTGCCGAAGGAAAGGAGCCTCTGGCCAGAATCTTGGGGACAGTCACGAAGTGACACGGAGTGTTCGCGCTAGACGTCCTACTCCGATGCCAGGCGGATCGGCAAGTGGTTCTCCGACTGTATATCGACGACAATCTCGTTCTCCGTCAGCAAATTCACGCAATACCTCTCGCGAAGTATCCTCTCGAATCTCGAGAAATCGATCTTCATCGAGGAACTCTCGTCGAGAAGTTTCTATCGCAAGGCGTTCTGATCCTAAGGACGATCTAGTGGCTAGTGAATCCGAAGACAGCGGAGCTAAAATCAATACCACCTTTTCTACATCTGTGAATCATTCAGCTCCACTTTCTTCCGATCCGCGCCTTATGATCGTTACTTCACGATCCAGAAACAATATTACCCGCTCTGATGAAACTCTTGTGATGCTGCTTGATAGCGGATCAGAGCATAGTTTCATCAAGGAAGATACCGCAAAACGGCTTGGACTTCACTTAAGTGAACCATGTCCGATAACCACTCGCGGCTTTGGAGGACATATCGCCACAGAGATGTCATCCATTGTCTCTATCGTACTCCGTGATCAGTCCGATACACCAGTGCGTCTTCGGCTGAGAACACGTCGAGTCATTACTTCAGTGAGCTTGAAAACCCAATCTTCTGCAGGAAAGCTCCGAGCCTTATCAAGGGATTGATTCAACAGCTCTGCAGTTTTCGAACCGAGATGAGGAAGTCGATGTGGACATTCTGGTCGGAATCGATTACTATTGGAGCATCATCGATCCACTGAAACCTCGTAAGCTCCCCTCAGGGCTCACTCTCGTATCCACGCGCTTTGGTCCAGTCATTTCAGGCCAAGCTTATTCTCCAAGTATTACCGCGACTGTTTATCAAGTCAATACAGTTTCATATACTGATGACACCTTTACCGCAATGTCTGTGCACAGTTATGTCTTTCAGAAAGAAACTATACTGTGCTTTGCAGACCAAGATTACCGCGTGCTCCTGCAAAGAGCACTGGAGAAATGCAGCGTTCCTATCGCACGCATAATATTCTTATTAACAAGGGCTTCAGGGTTGGCTGCGTTCCTCACACGATACCTACGTGCGATAGAGACGGCGCAGCTCCAATTTATTGCTGATTTGTTAGGGGGTGAGGCCGAAGCTCGTTTGTTCATTTTGGATATTCAGCAGGCCCCTCCAGCCAATCTTCCCGCAACAGAAGCGCATTTCGTACAGTCTCAGTGGTGGCGAGACAACTACTCGCCAGCGCTTGATCACACGAAGGCAAAGCAATTTGTCGACAAAGTGTCAGCGCAAGCAGTAGAGTACGTGCGCTCCTCACCTCAAATGCCTACTCCGACTGAGCAGGCCTCTCAGGTTTTGCAACCAGCTTCGGCTCTGGGTACTGGAATGGGTGCCTCCACCACCTTTCCTCGCTCTCGGGAGGATGGACCTATGTCCAGTTTTCCTAGGAGGGGGAGACGTGGTCGTGGACCATCCACGATCGGGGCCGCAAGAGAGGTTCAACCGAGACGTCCCGTGGGTACACTAGCGAAATTGGCCAGGGAAAGATCATTCTCTCGTGAGGACAGGTCGAGATCGCGAGTACCCAAAGACAGTAACCGCCGTGCGTGTCCGTACTGAACAGTACGAGGCACGTTACCGCCAGTGTTCAACTGATTACCGCGGCTAGAATTCAACTGAAAGTTACCGCTGTTTGAAATTTGTGACAGTTATCGCGTTGTTACCCAAGTGGAAACACAACAACTTACCGCCGGTTTTCTCTTACTTTAGGTACGACGATCAACAAAATGGGCAAGGACAGTCAACTAAGATGGGCACGTGGCAACGACGACGACGACTACGATTCTATTCTACAACATCGTCAAGTCAATCAACATCTTGCTACGTCACATCAAGTTGCTGTTTCGAGTTCGATGGTTTCGATGGTCAATCAGTCCGATGGTCAACGACGAATGGAAAGTGGAGGATTCCGACGCAATTCTGTAACTTCAATTTTCTCCTTTTTTGAGTAGCCCTTAAGGCGCTCAGTATGTCTCTCTGGGTATCCTTAAGATACTCAGCATTTATGTTTTTTGCGAGTTGCCCTTAAGGCTCTCGCCCTAGGTTTCGTCGAAGTGTTTTTAAGATAGTTCTAGTTGCTGTGTTTTCATTTGAGGTACCCTTAAGGTACCCAGTTTCTCGCTGTATGGTATGGTCTTTGTGTGATGTGGTTTATCGGTGGCCCCTAAGGCACCATCTTTCTGTCATGAGCTTTATGACTAGTAGGGACTGCCGATTAGGTAGTAATTTGTGAGGAATGACCATGCCATCCATTTACCGCTAAGGGGGAGGCCATAGCCAGTCGCACGGTTTTTCTTTTTGGGGGGTTCCAAATTAACCCCGGACCGTCGTGCTCCACGCACCCGCGGGAGCACTCGCTTTTGCTCTCGGGAGTGTCGCGGTTCGCGACAACGTGGCCGGGGTCCCGTGCGCCTGGGCTCTGGCGCGCTACACGGGCAAAGCCGCGACGCGACCGCCGAAGGCCGCGCCGCCGCCCCGCCCCCAGTGGAGCCCTTATAAGGGCTGCTGCGAGCCAGTCGGTGTGCTTCTCTCCCTCCGGGAGGAGAGATCCACCGGGCACCCGCTCTGCCGCCATGATGCCGGACGGTTCTGCAGGGTGCTTGCACTCTGTACAGCAGTGTGGTCGGGCACACTGCTCCGTCTGGCGGAGCTCTGGCTCAGGCCCGTGCCTGCTATGACCCGAAGGCACGGCCGGCTGCGGGTTGCAGCTTGTAGCCGCAGAGCGCCATTACCGCTAGGATTACCGCTGGACAGATGGAAGATGGATGGTCAATCCAACCACGGCAGGATGTAAGGATTGTAGGAAGATGGTTACCGCAGACACGTAAGTCAATAAATATGAAGTTTATTTATCTTGTAATGTTTGTAATAGGTGGGACTTGGGAGCGACCGGGCAGATGGGTCCGCAAGGGGCTGGTCGGTTGTAGGTACAGGTTGTTGGTTGTTATGTTTCTGTTATTCGGCTGTTGCATGCCTCAGGGCCAGGTGAGCCAGGTAGGCATGTAACTGGACCGGTTACGGCAGGCTGTAACAGTGGTAGGGGCCGGCCGACCCGGGGGTCCAGGACGGACATGGGGGAGGTCGGACCCACCACGGGGACATGCCTGTTCATGGGCTGCCGTCCCCTGCAGCCTGCCACGGGCTTAGGCCCGGGTGGTCCCCCGGGGAACGGTGGCTATATCGTGCGGGAAAGCGGTATAGTCCCCGGGGAACTGTGAGACTGAGGTGGGCTAATGGTGGGTGAGCGGATTTCGATACACTGATGCTCGTCGTGGGAGAGGACTAGTAGGGCGGTCTCTCTCTGAACTGCGACAGCACCGGACTTCATGTAGACCGTCATCGTAGACATTCATGACTATTTTCGGTTCTGAATTGCCTGTTGTCGCCATCTACTACCTGGAACCATCGTCATTTGCGGGCGCGACGTCGCACACCAGCGCGGTGAATTACGATTCTCTTGTCACATACCCCATTCCGACCGATAATGTGGGCGAAGACAGTCTCACCATTATACTCTTCTCATTGCTGCGCCTTTTCGAGACGACAAGAAGGGTGCTCCAACGAAAAACGCGTGACGGTGCGACTGACTCCACCCAAACCACCAGCCACAACCACCAAGTACCTCTAACACCTAACTCGTCAAATGACGACACTGCGGACACGGCAAAAAAAAACTTTTTCTTTAGAGCATGATTTAAACCCTTATACCCCATATTTACCCCTACTCAATTAGACGACGTCACTTTTATGAAATCAATCAGCGGCGGCCGAATCTGCAATCATACGAGTAGTTGACAGTTCCTTACCAAGATCCCGCCGCTCTTCGCTGCTGGTGACGACCTCGCTTGGACTGTCACGATGGCGTTTCGATTCACAGCTTGACGATTCATTAGTTGCAGAACGTTTGCGCCTTCCATCTGACGAAGACACCGGCATGCCGCTGCCGCTGTCACGCGATTCGCCAGCAGAATCTAGAAGTATGGGATCTTATAATGGAATACAAAACTCATTAAATGAAATACAGTACCGTTATGACCAGCGCCATCATCGTCATTGACATCTCTACGAACTTCACCGCTACCGCTAACCTTAACCCAACCTATGAACTTCACGGCAACAAACTGAAGGCGGTGGGCACGTTGGCAGGGCAGGACGGTTGCTGCCCGCACCATTGGTGGAGGGGTGCAAGAGGGCGCTTGAACACACTCCAGTCAGCCTTTCCACCAATGACGTTGACGACAACCGCCCCCAAGCAATCGTGCCCACTGCCTTCAAAGAATTAGGACTACCTGACTGCTCTGTTCTGCTTCTGTTACAACTGAACCACATACGTTATTTCCTTCTGAGGAACTATTCGCGGTTGAAGTGCTCACCTTGAACGAAAATCTTTCAGAAAACCTCAGAACTTACGAAAGCTGACTTGTCACTGAAGTTACTCATTCCAAGCGCTCAAAAGGTTACTCACACTTGGCACCGCGGCCGGAGCAGATTTGCCAAACAGAGACTGTCCAGGACTAATACGAGCAGCAGACGACGTTGCAAGCGAATACGTGACAGGAGACGAAGGGACTACCTGAATCCCAAGATAGAGTCCGCGATTAACCAACATGCTGAGTGGTGGCGCGGTCCGCGACTGCAAGGAATGTTGCAGCCCGACTTTGCTTGATAACAGGGCCACTGCTCTGCTACGTTTTATTGTCCCCGCCCCTTTGTTTACTGTCTCCACCCTTATCATATCGTTTTACCGTTGCTGCATAGCAGTTAGGTCTCCGCCCTCTGGGTACTCCTTTGCCTTCCCTTCGAAGCCTTCTTGGTGGTCTAACCCATACGCCCGTCATTGAGTTTGCATTCACGGAACGGAAAGTATTGACCACAAAAGCTCGATGAAGCTACACACAAGGAAAACATTACAGCATCATAATCATAACCTACTTGAATAGCAGGAGTAGATTCCTGGGATGCACTATCACTACGGTTCTCCGACGAGGAGTCTTCAACGATAGGTGTCGATGAGGCCTGAGTCGAAGAGAATGCTGGTTCGACACTTGACTTGAACAACTTCGGAACTTGGGATGCTAGAGATACAGGAGGCGCCGAGCTTGTGGATGCGGACTGAGCAACGCCCGTGTGAGTAGATGACTGGAATTAACAAAACGCTAAAATTGGTCTGTAATGCTATGCAAAGAAAAACGTACTCCTGAAATTGTGTCAGCCGATGTGGTTACTGTAGGTGGATTTTGGAACCGTACTGGTGAGTCAAACGACAATCGCTTTGGAGTTGATGCTGAGACAGCGCCACTTCCACCGGAGGCATTACTGAAATGGATACCAGTATAATGTGCTGCACTTGAACTGGCCGATGTAACTCATCGTATAGGCCATATCATATTCAACTACAATTACGAATGGAAGTAGAATGCGTGGCGCTTTCCAGAAGGGATTGATCAACGACGAAAACGTTGTCGTTTAGGTGTCATAGTGGAATAAACTTGCCTACAACTAATTCTTCCATTCTGTTATCGTCTATGCCCTCAATTTAATGTAGTAGGAAAGTGACAGTTCGCGATAACCATGCAGGCGGAGACTCACAACCACTCCGCTTTTCGCATTGGCGCAAACTCCCATTATGACACGATAAAGGTGATATACGCCAACGAAGAAGGTGTTATTGGGCTTCGCAAGCATGACTGTGGAGGAATACTTCTTTGAAGAAGTTCCTTAGCATTTAATCAATGAGTGTTACAGAAACAGTTCGCGGTCATCGGGTGGGCGAAGAGTCGCAGCCACTAAGCCTTTCCCATTGGGGCAAATCCTTCCTCTGATGAAGACGATTGGGGCCAAGGAAGAGACCACAGTCATTGTCAGACTCCGCCCACTCGATTATCACGGAATACGTAACTGAGAAATTCCTACGCCAATAAACTGATGCAGGCAATCGCTCATTGTGTGTTAAAGGATGGAACTACGCGGTTAATCAAATGAGATAGGCTTATAGCCTCAAATGGTGTTCCGCGACTTCTTTTTCATAAACAGGATGATGATGTCAGCAGAGATCCATCTCTTTGAATGTGTCACCTATTCAGCTCTAATTCAGAACTGATTCCATGGTCAGGGCAAAGGGCCAACCATCGCAAACACACGTATTTGCGATGGTTGGCCCTTTGCCCTGACCATGAGATCAGTTCAACAAATAGCGGCGCATTTGCGACATTCCCAACGCCCCGGCCTAACTGATTTCACGAGGAGATGCTATACGATGTCGAGTCAACTATCTAATTTGCGAGCGTCGCCGTAACGTGGATCTCCCAACGGTCCCATAAAATTGCTAGAACACAATTCTTCCCTCAAAGAATGACTAACTCACCTGTCAGGTAATGAGCCAGTTGACATAACTGAAGATGCAGACAAGGACACAGACGGACGTGGTTGGTTTCCAGATAGCACTGCAGCGATCTGACCTTCCAGAGACTGAAACCAGTAGGGGATTTACGCTGAGCGAAGATGGCAATAGTAAATCACCCTCACCGCAATTCGAGCTAACAAATCGTTTTTCTCAGCATTCAGTTGAGCTACGCGAGCTTGCGCCTTCTCGAAAGATGGAGCCATCGCACTGAGACGGAACTTCACTTCTTCAAATTCTCCTATCTTGGCCGTCAAGTCATCGGTTAGCTTCTAAAATCGTTAAATTCAATCCAAAAACGAAACCATCAGTTGAAGACAGTGGGCATCATGGCTGGGGGAGGGGCAGTTGCTGCCAGTTCCTTCCAGCAACGTTGCAGGAAGGAACGTTGGCAGCAACTGCCCCTCCCCAGCCGAGAGGGTATTTGACCACACCCTATACAGCCCTTCCACCAATGACGTTAATAGCAACAGCCTGCTAAAAGCCATCACGCCCACTGCCTCCAGGCTTAAATAACAATTCTCCATATGTCCTCTGAAAAAAAAATTGAGGCATAGAAAAGCGAAACTCACCGCATTTTCCTGCTCCAGGGCAGCCAGACGATCCTTCATTGCTGTAACATCCGTGGAGGCACTAGAACATAAGCTTCTTAGGTAATATTTGGTGGAAAATAGCCTTTAACCACTGAATCCTGATATGACTCCAACCTTGTTTCAGCCAAAGAGGACGATGATGCCACAGACTTCAAGCGAGACACTTCAGCTTCCAAACTGGCGATTTTCTGCTTGTCTTCAGTGTTCTGAAAGTTGTAGTAAATATACGGCTATGGAGAACCCCTTCAATTCTTCAGTATGGAAGCTAACGAATATTCAGACTGATAAATGCTAATTTTCCTTAAACAACAGAAGTACCAGAGAGGAAGTAGTAAAGGTAACCTCCAGTGATAGAACGGTGCCGCGAAACTATTACTTCTGATCGGTGAAAGTTTCAGTGTTCACCACCCCCACCTCCCTCCAAGTTGGTAAAATTGGCAACTGCGCAGACAGGACGAAGAGGGTATCGTACTGAAGGAGGAAAGGAGGATCGCCTCTCAGAAACGTCTTCCAAAGACCAGCACATGCTCCGATTCGCCTATACATATTTTGTATTTAATGAAGTTTATGAATTATTATACATGAAAGACTATCCCGTCACATTTATGCCATGACCTAAGAAATGGGATCCGCCTCGTGCGAAAGGTGTGCAGGTCAACTGTGTCACTATACCATTAAAAAGTGTATTGACAAGGGCGCCAGGGGTTTGCGAGACAGGAAACCTTGCTCAATCCGAGTGCCGATGCCCACTAATGCGCAACTGCTAAGTTACGACTGATGTTCTCCCCTTATATGTGCGGTTGTATGGATCAGTTGGCACAAATCTGTCCACGTAACTGCGCTCAAAGTGTCTCTGCGTCTGTATTCACATCATGCTCTGCTAGAAATGAACAAGGCATCATTTTGAGCGTTTTCGACGACCTCTTCTATTATTTTATTGATACGTCAACTAATACCCACATATCCATAAATGGACCTCATATTCAGTGGAGGAATATTCGCTGAAATACACGACCATTGTTGATCGCACTGTTAATCTCGAAAAGGAAACGACGACAAAGCTTTCGGTATTGCTTTCCTTTTTTCTAATCAATTCCGATTCTTATTCAACCAGAGAATCAAAGCTTCTCCTCACAACGACCTCTTGCCGGGAAACGGTCTTTAGGACCACACGAATTCGGTGCGCAGCAATCTGCAAACATCGCCAACTTGCAGTGCAGCGCACGCTTGCAATAAAGTCACTGCGTTACTGAATTTTTCGTGTACGCTTCAGTTTCCAGCCACTCTTTACATTCTGGTAGGACCTGGACTGTCATGACCGTAAGATTTTGTTGTATTTGCTTAACTAGAGTGATTACATAGCAATTATGGTGCAGAGAAACCTGCACAGATTCTGCTCGCGAGTCACGCTAATGAGCTCACCTGCTATTCCCTAATTATTTGACTGTCACAATGAGTTTCTGAGCATACTCTCACAGCATACTCTCATAGACTCTGCTTATTGTAGGATACGACAGGTACAAATAGCAGCGAATTCTACTGTCGCGATAACAAAAAGATCGAGATGGAGCGCGATCGCCTGTAAATCACACGGCATATTTTGTTGATTGTTGCGCGCGCGACGCCCGTGGTCTACCGTCAATAACCCCATGAAGTATCTATTAAACCAGTCGATGCTGACACTGAGGACGTTTGATCTGTCTCAGCGAGACCTGCGACTTGATCCCTGAATCACCCTCCACCAGAATGTAGGGTAAACGCATTTTTGATGTGGGCTACTACGCGCTTTTTATGTGGGCTAGTCTGAACCAAGTCAATAAACTCGCGAGAGATGAGCCATCTACTCTACCACCCGACTCTAGGTAATTGACGTTTTTCTTCAAAGAAACCACTTAGTCGTTCCCATTCAGACTAGTTCCATTCAACAGAACGTCCTCTTCTGTAATTTGAAGTAATGTAAGCAAACTAATCAATGAGAAGCACTCGAAACAGCTTCTTACCCCAAAAAAGATATCCAAAATGTCCCTTTGGGGCACTTGCAAAGCAGCCATGTAGTGAAGTTTCAAATGACCGTACTTCATCTCCTACTATAAAACCCCGACAGGAGGATCGTATTTGGTCGCTGGGAGAGGGGTCGTATTTGGGCTGAGAAAATTTTTTGATAGTTGATTTTTCTTGTATCAGAGACGTTGTAAAGGAGAGGGGGGTCGTATTCGCTCGCTGTTGGGAAGGGGACGTATTTCCCCTAGGGAGCATTTGATGAGCTTCTGAGAGAGGTTGTCGACTTTTCATGGTTTTTCCTGTTTCATTTCACCCCCCCACACCCCGATGAGGAGGGAACCAAGGAGGGGGGTCGTACCAACCCCTAAAAAAGGGGGTTTGTACGGACTCAACCAAAATCCACAGCTATTAATGTGCCCTGGGAAAACCGCCCATGACCTCCAATCACCTACTTCCCCACCCAAGAAACTGATGATAGCCCAAACAGGATTCACTAGCCGCGGAGGTGAAAGGATAAAGATAAGCAAACAACAGAAATGCTACATCTCGCCGAGATTTTCCGCAGTGGCTAGCGCGCGCAGCAAAAGCGAAAGTGCGCGCTCATGAGTGCTGACCTCAATCCATCGGCTTCAATTCACAAGATACCAGCCTAGTCTTAGGCTGGGATGCTTCCCTACTTTCTACTCATATTCCTTATTCTACTTCATGTGAAGTTTATAAATTCACAAGAAATTCAAAACACTCCCTTTTATCATCACCCACAGAACGAAATACCTCTATTTAATCGAATTCAGTTTGCTGAATATCAAGGGAACGGCAATGTGAGTTTCATGAATAATTTGAATTCAAGCGAAAAAAATTATTTCAGTGAAAAGTCACGTTGCGCAGAAAATTTTCCCATGTCCCCCTTAATTTTTCCTACGATACGACCCCCTTTCTCACCACCTTCCCTACCTTTCCTAACTTCCTCCATTTCTCCAGTTTCTCCAAAATTATTCCTCTTCTCCTTAAAAACCTGAGGGCGAGAGAGGGGAGCGGGAGAGAGGAAGGTCGCTGACAACCAACTTTTAGGGTCATCAAACCACAAACTGTAGGCACACGGTAATTTTGCGGCGCCTTCGACTAACTGGAAGAGACGGGACGGAAAAAACCAACGATCAGATAATTTTTCTGATTCCCCCCCCCGCCCCCTCCTGGGGATTATCACAAAGAGTGGTGTAGCCGAAACTTAATGGAAATTGACTACAGAAGTTGATTTGGCTAGAAGTTAAGACCCTTAAAAGTAGTTTGACTGCACGAATACGATATTACATCCTTCCATTAGAATAAGCCTAACACGAGAAGAGAAGGCAAAACCCTTAGAAACACTAAAATCTCTACAAATAAGTCTCCGCGGGAACTTGAATCCTTCCTAAGTTAGTACGAACACCCCAACCCTTTCGTGCACGACCGCCTCTAAAGCAAACATCAGGCGTTTTCGGACTGAACCTCTTTTGATTCCACCCCTGCGCTTAGCATATTGATTTATCACTACCCCAATAACTCAAACTTTTTTACTGAAACGTTGCTCATAGGAGTAACTCGGTGCCCTGCACGAACGTTTTTTTGGAGGTGGCGCCATTTGGCGCCATCACGCACCACCACCTTTTTGCACCAGAATCGGTGAAAAAAAACTGCCATAATACAGCTTACTTGATGTGCTAATAACGACTATGGCATTCATTGTCAACATCGCACAATTAAGCACTCTGCTATGGTTGAGCCTGGGAGAAAATGATTCCCTTCCCTCCAGGCTAAGCATTAGCGCCGGTGCCAAGCAATGTCATATTCAGAGCACCAAATTGTCTTAGTGGGCAGGATTGCACTGATTTTGGGGAAAAGGTGTGGCGCTAAATAGCGCCAACGCCAAAAATAAATGTCCTAATCGTGATCAGAGCATCGAATCACCCTCTGGGCAGTTCCAACGAATTTTTTTGAGATACCCGAAATTGTAATAGTTTGTTTGTGTGGAGAATGCTCTAATGTCGCAGAGGATAAAAATCACTAAAACTGACCACAGAAGCTCAGCAATTGTTGAAGGAGAGCATAAAAAATTTCTGTACTAGTCAACTGGTTTCAAAGTTTTAAATTTTAAAGTTGCTAGTTCTAGGGTGATCCTGGAATCGATGCAGGGAAGATCATTGGACCGTTCATGTCGCCTTTCATGGAAATGTTCGAAGTTATGCAGCAGAAAGTCAAAGCTCGAGCATATATGGACAAGGTTCGCTTTTTTTCCAGATCCCAGCATCCGCAATAAAAACGTGATGAACATGGCACGGCGTATTCAGGGGATCCCCGGCCAAGGGGTCTCAATGGTACCAGGAGGGAGAGTGATTAGTGTTTTGGCGCGATGAATTGGAACTAAAGTTAGTATAAGTTCTTTCCACATATAAAATTTGGACGGAATTCCGCTCGTCGACACTGCCGGTGACTTCCGAAAGGCACATTTCACGCTGATCACATGGGCGGAGCCAAAACTAATATAGTGTCCCCCTCTTTTTTAGACAGTGAAGAGCGGATAGCGTGGAGCGCCAGTGGTTGACACAGAACGGTAGGCCGATTCCACCCATACGATAAGTGCGAACTGTACT
>MU914797.1:0-13436 GCA_036418165.1 Cooperia oncophora
GTTGAATGAGATACAATTTTATCACGTAATATGTTCTCCAGAGCTGTAGCAGTAACATCCGCAACACTTGATCGCAAGAATTGTCTTTAACCCATTGCGTACCGCGGCGTTTTCGCGAAAACGCGCCTGTGGCCGACGCCTTTTTGTCGACGCGACTCGTGGCGCGCCGAGTATAAACAAATGTGATTTTTTCATATACATATGACATAAAAATATTGCATATACTTCGTATTATACATTACTCTTGAATGCATGACTATGATAAGTAGAATTGGATACTATTACGTGATAAAAGTGATGGCTAAAAACAAGCGAAAGTTGACAAAAAGGTTGATAATTTTAAGAAGGATTGGAAATGGGATGTAATATGTTTATAAATAGTTCAGCTTTACTATTTTGCGAATTTTTAGTGGAGTCACAGCCAGAGTTTTGGCTTGACTGGTTACTAAGAAATAAACAAAGGATATAGTAGCTGAATAATTTCCAAAAAATTTCGATAACTTAGCTCTAGTTTGGTCCCGCAATTTCCCACACATGTATTTCTTTCTGAGAGACTTCACAAATATATACTCGAAATCTCTGAGATGGGGTAGGCGTGGCCGCATGTTTCAACTTAACCTGAAGGTGTCTATGCTTCTGGTGAGATATTTCATCTTGACACAATTGTTGTCGTGTCTCTGTCCAACACAGAACAAGATGACAGTTGTCCCAGACTGGAATATTCCACGAGTAACCAGTTCCGTGCCATGTTCAAATGCCACGCCTACTCTGGCTCAGGGATAAGGAGTGTACTAACACCCTTGAGTCATCTAGTAATGCTAAATAGATGACTCAAGGGTGTTAGTATACGCAGGACCCTTTTAGTATACGCCTTAGGTATACGACAAGCACCCTAAAGTTACCGTCACTTGTGGAGAAATCCCTAACAATGAAGGCATTTGTCTCATTCTTGTACACACAAGGTTCGGATTAGACAGGTTACCCAACGCGAGTATCCTCGGATAGAGAAGCCAGCTTCGAAGAACGTGTTGCTGCATGCTAGAAGTGGTCACCCCCTGTACATGAAAGCCAATGTTGTCCGGAATATGGTGATCACTAAGGACAAAATATGCACCCAGCAGTCCGTATACAGCAAGCAGACTCTCGATGGTGAAGAATTGCTTAAGAGAAGAATGGTACTAGCAAGGCACGCCCGACCCGATTACCATGGAAACCGCATTCCACGCGCGGACGGAATTCCCTTCGGTATTAGTCTGTACCTAGATGAAGCACGGCATTTTAAAAGTAAATAATATTGTAAAGTGCTCACCACTTCCTATACGCCTAATATTTCGTCCTCCACCAAATTTAAAACGGCTCCTTACATTTTCCAGGCCTTATGAAGATAAATGCTGGCGGAGATGGAGATGTAGTGACAAGTGGGGCGCTCACCCATATCGCGCTAGTCCCGCGGGTTCGATCCCGCGGTTCGACTCCGCCCAGGCCAACCAAGCCTTCTACCCTCCGGGGACGGTGAATTGGTACCAGATTCGTCTGGGAGGATAAAACACTGACTTGTACATCGGCTGGCCACCGCAAGTCATTGTATAGGCCACATCGCATTCAATAACCCACTACGATTCTGAATGGAAGTAGAATGCGTGCCGCATCCCACAAAGATTGCATCAACGCGCGAAGGACCTTTATCCTTTATTCTTTTTTATGAAGATAAATGTGGAAGGGCGGGCTGCAGTACTGCAGTGATTCTAAAATCTGTCAACTCAGGGGGACAGTTTATCTGATGGAATGTCAAGGATGCGGGCAAAAATATGTGGGAGAAACTGGGAGGCCGCGCCTAACAAAACGGAGTCGGACGAAACAACGGAGGCGCTGGGAAATCCACCTTCTTTACTCCTGATTAGCAGTTTCTCCGGCATCGCCATAAATGGTCAGCACCTCACCCCAGGAACCCCCCTCTCGTTTAATAGTCAATTAGTACTACGACCGCTCGGTCCAAGAGTCTTGCATCATGTGTTATTAGGAGAAAATCATTGAGAGGTCTTTGACTCGAACTTAATTTACGTTCAACAACCCCCAAATAAACCAATCAAGGTACGGTACGTACATTATGCAAGTCATAATGTGACGCGTCACATCCCCACGTATTTAACTGGGTGTGGTTAGGGGGTGGGGCTTGGCTAATTGCAGCTACCCTTTCGGTAAGTGCTCGTCATGGGAGGAGTCCGTGCGGGTTACATCTCTGTAGGCTTATATTCTGCATAAAACAAGCTAAATAATTTCAGGCCTGAAGAAGGTGCTACGCACCGAAATATAGCCAGATAAGATATATTTTAAAAAACTTTTGAGACTTTTGCTGTCTTTTGAGTTTTTTGGAATAAACTTTTGGAGTTTCACATTGTTATTACACATTCAGATGAGTAATGAGACTCCGGGACAGCACCATACTCCAATAAATAGTTCAAAAAAGCCTGCTGCACCATGTGTGCACAACGCGTGCTGCACATGGTGCAGCACGCGGTACGCAGTGGGTTAAAAACAGTTCCCGCGATCAAGCGGTCCGTGAAATGCCTCCGTGCATTTGGCATCGTCGTCGCAGAGAATATACGACATTCTTAACGAAACAGTGAGCTGAATAAGCTAGGACGCGTGATTATTGCAAGCATTGCAACCACGATCACTTTCACTCTGCAAGACAGCGGCCTACAAGCGGAATAGCGGTGTACATAGCGTTGCCTGGAGCGTCGTAGGGTGATTTCCTGTGCTCTTGCCGGGAATCGGTTGCACGTCGAATCCTGCTGATTGGGCTTGCCGACGTCCGACAAACTCGTCCAAGGCGCCGGCCTCACTGCTGACGGGACCTGTTCAAAGTGTTCCAAGGTTTTTTTCGCATCTTTCGTTACTGGAGAGTTAATTTTGGGCTAGTGAATCATGATTGAGCACCTACTACCCGTAACACTTGATCGCCGGAATTGACTTGATGTGGTACATGCCGCAATAATCTGATGGCGGAGACTCATTACCACTGTTGCTCATTGCCTTCCCCCCCCCCGTTCCCTGTTGGACAGGAATGAGAAAGACAGTAGATAAGAATAACAGTCCATCGGATTATCAAAAGATTTGCTCCTAACAAGCACTAAACCTTTTTGTCGGTACACAAACTTCTTCTCACTATCTTTAATCAGCGTCGCAGGGTCCTGTTCTTACTAGGCGTCGCCTCATCTTCCTTTCCATGTATGGTCTTTTGAACATGGTCTGGGCGGTTTCTACAAGCAATGATAGCAGGTAATGATGCTGGGATTCACTCGATATGATGTATGGGACACGATGAAAACAAAATGTACCCGTACTCTGTACAGATCAAAGCTCCTAATGTATTTATCTATCCTTGAACCTACATGAAAATCAATAGAATTTTTTATTGACTGTGCTATCTCAACGAGTAATACAGTACTGGTAATACCTAGAAACCCACAGGCTTTAGAGAACATGACAAACATCTCAAAAAAAGGCACAACTAGAGGGCTGAAATTGAGGCATTGATGAGAAATATGCACTTTAAACGATCACAATGACTTCTCTCAGACTAGAGGTATGAGTGCAAGTGTGAGCAGTTTCTTACGGTCTCGGGCAACAACCACAAGAACGGCAGGTATGGTGGCACTCCTAAACTACTGCGTTGGCCCACAAGTGGCGTTTTTTCCTACTCAAAAATTTTTTGTGAAGAATGAGATGCTTTGCTATGCATCCTATATTTTGATATAAAACTTCATGCTCTATAGATTTTTGATACTTTTCAACAACGTTAGAACTGACGGAAATGGGTATTCTGGACAGCAGCCCGTTCCGCTTGAACGATATTGAAAGCTAAAAATTTGTGAAAGGGCTACTGACAGTCGTTCTTGCTGGAGACAGTGGGCGTGTCATGGGCGTGTCAGAGGGGAGGGGATGAGTTTGGAACGGCCCAGCCCGTTCTCCACCATTTGTTGAAGTGGGCTCGCGACAGCAATTGGTGGGTACACCATTTGTTGAAAAGGGCTCGCGATAGCAATTGGCTGGAAACGGAAAGCGAGCCACCCTGAGCCCCAACGTTTGCAGAGAAAACGACTATAGGATCGGTTCATACGAATCAGTGCTAATAAATTGTACCTAAAGAATAAACACCACACCAGGATCCCTTTTGGAAGCGGCTGCATACGAAATCCACACATCGATAACCTCCAATAAAACCCCCCATCAAAACGAAGACGCTCATCAGGGGTGTGGAAGCGTACCCCTGATGTACTACCTCTACTGATTCTCTTTTATCTACCGAAAACAAATTGGTGGGTGAACTGGCCCACTAAACCTCGCATCGAACTCAGTAACGCGTCCGATGCGATGCTGGGTTTTTTTTGATCGAGCACAAATATATTAGGTTGGCTAATAAGTAATGGCCGTTTTTTTCAATTGAAAAATTTGTTCGAAAAGTGAAACGTTTTGCAAGCAAGTTATATATCATCTGATAGGAAACTTCTCGTAGTATAAGAATATCAAAAAGCTTTGGTTGAGGATATAGTTTTTGTGAATTTTTTAGTCGTTGAAGTTGGAAGTGAAGTCGGCGAAAATTAGCATCTTCGACAACTGCCTCTATTTAGAAATTTCATGCTAATAGTTGAATTAATTGAATTTGAATTTGATATTCTAATACTACGAGAAGTTTGCTATTAAACGATGTTAAGCTTGCTTGCAAAACTTTTCACTTTTGAAACAAATTTTTCAATTGAAAAAAACGGCCATTACTTATTAGCCAGCCCACTAGCAGTTATTAGCCAGCCCACTAGCAGTGGGCTGGCTAATAAGTAATGGCCGTTTTTTCAATCGAAAAATTTGTTCCAAAAGTAAAACGTTTTGCAAGCAAGCTTAATATCGTTTAATAGCAAACTTCTCGTAGTATTAGAATATCAAATTCAAATTCAATTAATTCAACTATTAGCATGAAATTTCAGGTGGAACAGACGTGAGCCTGCCCAATATTGGCAAGGTGAAGGTTGCCAACTTTGAAATTCTTGAAATTAGTTCCAAAGCGTCCTATTGAGATTCCCTTGCTGAGACTTCTACCTCAACCTTTTCCGAATGTATGGAGCAGCTTAAGCGATTTTAGCACTTCGAGTAGACGTAAATAGAGGCAGTTGTCGAAGATGCTAATTTTCGCCGACTTCACTTCCAACTTCAACGACTAAAAAATTCACAAAAACTATATCCTCAACCAAAGCTTTTTTGATATTCTTATACTACGAGAAGTTTCCTATCAGATGATATATAACTTGCTTGCAAAACGTTTCACTTTTCGAACAAATTTTTCAATTGAAAAAAACGGCCATTACTTATTAGCCAACCTAATATGTTAAAAATGGCCATTTTTGTCGACATGTCCAGTCAGTTTGATCACTAAAAAGTATAGCAAAAAATGAACCAAAAAAAACTAAGCAGACCAATGTAAAGAGCAAGGAATTCTCTATCAAACGCCTCAAAAACCACTAAATAACCATGGCAAAATTTAGATCAGAGAAAATCGACGCCAGTACATATGGGCCAACCGACTACCTGAATAAACTGAGCGGGCTCTGAACGAAATTCATCTCCTATTTAAAATGTCACTCGCAGCCGCTATGGCCCGTTGAGAACATCTTTCAGAATGGCGAAACGGGCAGTGCTAGGAAGCAGCGTCACTGGCGTGCCTTCTTCTTCCCAGCTTCTCGACCTCCACGCAGTAAATGTAGAGGCGGGCCAATGAGGTCGTTTCCGGGCTCCGCCCACCCGCTGACCCAAACTATGTGCTTGGTTAGATGACTGAGCACCATCACCTCGGTCGACTAAACACAACACTGAATTGCGGCCTAGTGACCCTTCAAACAGATCATAACAAAATCTTTCCATATATAATCAATCAGTAAAGTAAAACACTACCAGGATGTCAACGAGCTAGTTCTGTCTAAGGATTGGTTAGATTTCCTACTTATATGATGAGCAGCAGAACCAGGATACTCGACGGAGACTATACCCAGTGACGAGGTCGATCATGCGCAGGTCCTCAGGTGACTGGGCATTTTGAGGAAAACCAGCAACAGCCATAGTGGCAGTACTATGATGTGCTGCTGGGCTTCCTCGCGTTCCAGTAGTGAGAGCTTTGCATCTCGTAAAGCCTCGACACTGTCCTATCGTAGGCAAAGAGTTCTTCTTCCCCAGAAAACACGTTAGCCCGCACGTCAACCTATAATTTGATAGATTTCGTTACTGAGAAAGAAATGTCGGCAAACTACTTTCTACCAACACGACTACCAAGCATAGCTCTTAAATACGAACACTGGGGTCATCTTGGCTCAATTCGTCCATTACCACTCTTTGTAGATCACTAAGCCCATTCCCTTCTTCAGTATCAACATTCAGTTGAAAAAGTTTGTCTAATGTTGTTTCCGCGCTGACCACCAAACGGACCTGGAAAGGAAATATCAACAGGCAAAAAATGCCATCATCACTATCTACTCTTTCTGCCCCAATCATCCAAAATCAGACCAGTTTTTGACCTCTTTTTTCTCCGCTGGCAGAACTGGCTGAAAATTTGTGTACTGGGCTAGTTTGACCTCCTGAACAAGAATATCACATCCGCTCGGCCCAAAACCTCCTGGCGCCCGCGCCACAGGCGCCGGTGATTTAGGGTATTTTGGCACGGACGCCAAGATGTTTCAGGCCAGGCGGATGAGATAGATATTAGTGGTCAGAAGGTCTAACTACACCTGGGAACAAATTTCTAGACAATATGATTTAGCGTATTGTGGAGCCGACGCCTGTGGCGCGGATGCCAGGATGTTCCGGGCCAAACGGATGAGATATTCGAGGTTAGGAGGTCAAACCATCCCAGGAGACAACACCTGAGCCAAGTCTGTCCCGAAGAAAAAAGTCGTTCAAAAACTGCCTCGATTCAGAGTGGTTGGGACACTAAAGGGTAAATAATCCCAAAAAGGCTGTGAAAAGTGTCAAGATGTACAGGCTATAAGTTCTTGAGAACATCTTACAATATACAGGATTATTTCACAGGTATTTTTTCAACGTTTTAAAACACTCTTTCTTTTCCAAACTGATCTGGCAACCGTGTCCCACGAACAAGAGGAATAAAGGACGTTCTGGCCTGCGATTTTGAGTATTTGTTGATGTAGTGAAGGGTCCAGTAAAGAAAAATTCTAGAGGCAACTGCGCCAGAGAGAAGTTTAGAAACAAGAACGCCATATTCATTATGGAACAAGCCGAATTTCCCCACGCCTATATTGAACATTACGAAAGTTTAGTATGAGAAGCTGATTTCTACGAAGTTAGTGAAATGCTTTATATGTTGGACTTGAACACTCTCCTCAATAAGATCCCCATACTAGTTTTTTACCCCGAACCCCCAAACTCTTTTAGGGGCCGGGTATACATAACGGGATGGGGAAATTCAACGAGAGTACGCAGACTTGGTATCGGGAGTTCTCTGTGCTGGGCTAAGCCAGGAGAAGGAAAATGATCACTCTCCATAAGACGACACTGGGGAGCGGATCTGAAGACACTTCCCGCGATCAAGTGATCTACAAAATGACTCCGTGCCTTTTGAACTGTTATACGCGATCACAGAGAACACCACCTTCGTCCCTCAAAACGGCGAGATAAAGAAGTTAGAGACACGTGAGCGTGGCGGCACATACTGTAGCTGTACGACAACGGCTCACAAGCTTCTATTCCCACACACCCGCGCGGACGTGTCGCCCGAGGTGCTCCTGGCGCTTTGCTATGTTCGGTTATCCGCGCTTTCCGAGCACTGGAAAAGATGGAGTATTTAAGCGGGGGTCCTGAACTAAACCCCCTCAATTACTCGGTTCGGGCGGAGCTCAACAGGGTGGTCTACAGTGGCGGAGAAATCAACGATCTCGCTCAACTCCGGTACCCACTCACTTTCGCGCGGCGAATCTCTCGATGGCGCTCCTCCAGAAGGCTGTGGCGGAGTTATAGTATTTAATGTGCTCTTTAATATGGTAGTAAAAATGTCCGATAAAAATTTAATAAAGTGTAACTTATAGCGCCTTGAAAGTCATGGAGTACTTCTGTAATCCAGTAGTATGTAGAATCTGACTTCTTTACACCTTAAAGACCGCTTTCCCATTCGAGCTCGTGTTTCAGAAGTTGCGATTGTGAGTGTAATTTTAATTCTCCAAACTCATTTTATTTTACATTCCATTCATCGTTTTATATTGAATGAGCTGGAAATGATGATGAGAGGTCACCAGCCAGTGCAGCCAATTAAGTGAGGTCATCCCACAGGCGATCTCACACGTCTCCCCACAGGCGAGGATGGGAAGGTGCTAAATGAGGTGCTAAATGAGGTCAGCCTAACTAAATTGACATTCCCTGCCCTCTTTCCAGCGATTAGCGATTAAGCGCAACCTCGCACCGTTGGACATAAACTGAAGACGACTTAGGCTGTTTTAGAGTTCCATAGTCTTTGCAAGCGCGATTCCAATTAGGAGGATGTGAACAAAAGAGCAGCAAGCCTTTTTTGAGTTTCATACTCTGCAAGCGATGGGAAGGACGTGAACTGAAGAGCAGGTAGTTCGTCTTCCATACTCGTCGCAAGAGGAGGATGTGAAATGAAGAGCAGTTAGTGTGTTTCTCAGACTCACCTAATGATCTTTTAGATGGGGCACTACTCAATTGTTACTATCCCAATCTTCCGACATCAGACCAGTTTTACTATCGAGCTTTTTGAAAAAGGCTAAAAATTTTGTTCCAGACCTTCAACCTCCAAACACGAATATCGCATCGCTTGGCCAGGAATTGCCTGGCGCTCACGCCACGGTCCCACGGCTCAAGCTTTGCGCTCCAATCGCTATGGAGAGCGTCCTTCACGTCCGACATACTCGTCCAAGACGTTGCCCCACTGCTGAGGGAGGTCTGTGTTTAGGGTGTTCCCGAGGTTTTTTTTTCGCTTCTTTTTCTACTGGGGCTACTTATGGGCCACTGGTTCATGACTGTGTACCAACTACCCGTAACACTTGATCGCGGAAATTGTCTTTAATCGCGCCACCCAACCTTTACTCAAACGACTTACGTCTGTATCTTGACTGACTGGAATCATTCCCTACCTTTTGATCGTAAAAGGTATCTATCATCGTGATGAAACGTCTTGCTGCACTTAATTTGGACCTGGTTAGCACAGGTACGTTGCGAAGTATAATGGTATGAAAGACTCGAGCGAGCACCAGATAATCAGCAGCACCGCACGGCCGCTCGCACCACTAAAATGGACTTCTTGAGAATAGTTTAATAATCACAATTTACAAACGCCCTGACAGAGATGTGCCACCACTGATGGAAACTTCTGAATAGCGAACTGAAAAGCAAATACCGCGTTGAAGCTCAATGGGCAGGAAAGAACGAACGTATTCTCAACATCTCGCCGAGAAAGTGAATGAGCAAGAACTTTCGTTCATCGCTCGTTTATTTGTGCTTGAACATACCACAATGCTCAAGGTTGGCAAATGTGATACCCCCCCCCTACCCCATAATGAGTTCAACAAGATTTGTAAGCTTCTGTCCCATATACGATCTTACAGCAAAATAACCAAGGTAGTAACCGAAGCTTACATCAGCAAAGTCGATATCCGCTACTCCACCACAGCACTTCTTCACCTCCACTGTTCGCCCCAAGATATTGAGCGTTTTTGTGCGAACTCCTAAAAAAAAGAACAATAACGTAGTGATTTATAGCAACCGATGATGGGTTGGCTCGAACTCTACTACCCCAACAATAATTATTGACTTCGCGTTAAAGACACATTTCCCGATCGCCGAAAAGTTCGGGGCCCACATTCCAGTAGAAGGCAAGCGACCCATAAGAGGATTAAACAGAACCTTGAAGTTCTCCTTAGTGAGACCAAGGACTGAATGATTATTCAAGCGAAACACTGTTGCGCAAGCGAGAGCCGAGACAACAATGGTGAGAGAACAGGAACACGAGAGAGACCACAGGTCAGTCAGAATGAATGCAACGCGTCATACCTGTGTGTGTGCGTGCGTGTAGTAGGATCGGCGGCATATCTCGTCCTCAAGTTAGCGTAAAACTGTGCAGGACGGATATGCTTAGAACGAATTCGCGCCTACTAAGTTTTCAAAAACTATTTAGAGGATTCCTCATGTGTTCGAGGGGCACAGGACCGCGATCACACTCATAGCTTGTCGCCATCCGAGAGTGCGTGAGAGCTGCACTGGGATCACAATGGCCAAAACCCCGCCTATATCAAGCTCAACTACCTACCTTAGCACCTTCATTCGAGTGGAGGTTTTACTACTGCGTCCCCGCTATGGTAGGGTCACACATGTGCCCGAGTCCACTCACCCAATGTCCGCAAGAAATTTTGGTCATCCCATTTTGAAAGAGCATAGTGAGAAAATCGAGAGGATGGCCATTCTAGAGCATTGACCAGGGAAGTCCGCCAACTTACCATGGAACTTTGAATGGAGACCTGGGTAGATCGATAGAGTCTATAAGGTTATTTACAAATATAGATAGCAAAACTGCAACCTGCATTTCACAAGCAACTTATGAGCAGGTAAAGTTTGTAATGGTGCAGTAGGGTGGAGGCTTGGTGGTGAGCTGTGAAGCATAAGCGAGGAATCGCATACGTCGAATCGAGTCGTCGAACGTCGAACCTTACCACTGAACCACCACGACTCGATTCCTCGCTTATGCTTCACAGCTCACCACCAAGCCTCCACCCTACTGCACCATTACAAACTTTACCTGCTCATAAGTTGCTTGTGAAATGCAGGTTGCAGTTTTGCTATCTATATTTGTAAATAACCTTATAGACTCTATCGATCTACCAGGCCTCCATTCAAAGTTCCATGGTAAGTTGGCGGACTTCTCTGGTGAGTGCGGAACATGTGGGAGCGACTAAAATCGACCATTACTTTGCTAACAAAGCCCTGTGAAAGATAAAAACAGATTAGCGCGTTGCGCGTGGAGACAAATAAAATGAAAAGTTATGGAAGTGGATCGAGCACCAGCGAAATCAGAAAGAGAGTTGAAGTGATAAGCAGAACAAGTAAGCGGTTGCAGAAGTTCTGACAGTCGAGAAAAGAGTATGGTAATAGCAGCGTCAAAAACTCACTGTCTGTTTCATGAGCAATTAGTTCCTTGAATACACGATCACAGTGCTGATTTACATCACCATTTTTTGAGCGAACAAAAAATGTATCGGCCTCTGCGCTTCCAACTCGTCGGTAGTCGATACCGGAATCCAGACTGAGTGTACGGCATTTGTTCTTACAAAAACATCCATCACGATTACGAACACCTCCGAGATGAGAAAGAAAATGAGCTGAAAGGATCAATTCAAACCTCTAAGACGCTAATGAAAGGTACGAATTGATGACGTTGTAATCCATTCTTATACAAGTCTTTGGGAGGTCTATTCGAAGTCGCAACAACAACGAGACCCTCATCAAATAACAAAGAAAAGAATCTTTTTAGTATCATAGCGTCCGCAATGTCAGTGACCTGCAGTATAATGAGTCCAGACACAAGAGAATACAGCAACAGATATACACTCTACACTCCTTATCCCTGAGACGGAGTAGGCGTGGCATCATGACATAGAACGGATAGAACTCGTAGGATATTTCAACTCGAGACAACTGTCGTCTTGTTCTGTGCTGGGCAAAGACATGACCACATTCGCCTCAAAATGAAAATATTTCACGGAAACCGCAATCACTGTTACGTTTAGTTGAAGTACGCAGCCACCCCCACCACACCTCAGGGTTTACAAGTGTAGATATTGGGATAACAAAGATAGTAGTATATCTCCACTTACCTGAAACTCATCGAAGCACAGAAGCCTACATCTTTCCATGATATCGTCGACAATGTGCGGCACCGGGTCAAAGGTGCCCCGCTCACCATGATGAGCCATTTTCAAATTATGCATATCTGTTAGAAAGCAGAAATATTAAAAATTATGCAAGACACTTTGATGAGGCCATGCCACGGCTAAGGAAAATTCAACCGAGAGAGAGCCCTGTTGTATAAGGGTGAAATGAATAATGTTTTACGATCTCTTACTGAAAAACTTTTGAATAATACCTAGGATTGAGATGGGGCATGCGTGTGATTACTTGAGGGCACGTCGGTAAAAGCGGATGCACATGGTGATATTCCTAGAGATATAACCAGGTTTTCGTGGTTCTCTTGTAAGACCATAAACTTTGGTCACTCCTATCTATTGTTGATCCATCTGTAATCGAGCTGATCAGTCAGTCAGGAGTTTTGCCAGGCTCACGAAAGGTGAGCAGGTCAGAATCAGCATCGAGAGAGACTTCCAGCAGACTGAACTTTGCACGAATGCACGTTGTCTTGGGCGTGGTTCACGCTATGATAGTTTCCTTCTGGCCTCAAAAGGAAGGCGTATTTCTTCTTCGCGAGTACAGCCATTTGTTTTTACTTATCTTATGTGAACCAACTACGGATCGGTTACTGAGCGTGATATCTTATGTGGCTGAAAATACTCTGTGACAGTTTACAAAGCACCCACATCTGCTCATTAAACCAATGAGTACGCGGCTGTCTAGAGGCTTGGGCTTCTCTATCTTAAATTCCATCCTCCCAGGACGCTTCCCAGTGCAGTCACCCAGATTCCAACACCCCCTTCTCCCATCGACTAGTTTTTTTTTCTTGGGAAACTCTCTTGGGAGTTAAATGGAGGTGATGGAGAGGTAAAGTTGGATTTTCAAGTCTGACGGGTCCTACTAGAGGCAGGCAATGCAGGAAGGGTAATTGACCAGTGTTCCCATCGCCACGGCGTGACCCGACTACGACTCACTTCTGTGGACGTCCTGCATGAACGAGTGAAAGTGGACGCGTTCCTTGTCTTCGAATGGACAGCAATCAAAAAACAAATCCATCAGTGTAGTTTTCCCGCAACCGACAGTACCCCACAGATAGATTCCTTGAGGAGCAGTTTTCACATGTTTCCCCTGAAATTACTGATACTCAGAGCACAATGTTTCTCAATTTTCTGTAGTTTCTAAGTTTCCCTACAGTTGAAAAATGAGGATCAAGATGTTCAAAGGATTTCCTCCCAGTTAACTAAAATGACCTAACATTTTCCAAATAATTTCACGAACCGTTTACACCATTACGACGACTCGTGTGCAGGGGCAGCTCTATCATTAGTGAATTTGCCGTTTTTACAGTCGAGGAGTTGATCGTAGGTCTCATCAGTCGCGGGTCTCCATCATTTGTGTACTCTATCGCCATCCTTTAATCCGTTTCTCTTTCCCAGGTTCAGTGCCTCTTCACCATATTTTCATTGTAGTTGTTGGCCGAGCAGGTCTCTTATATAGAGCCTTTTCAATGTTCCTTTTTCTGT
>MU914798.1:0-12641 GCA_036418165.1 Cooperia oncophora
CCCAATTCCCACACGCAACGACGCCCGAAGATTACATTTTTATATAGTGTTCCATCATGGGGTTTTCTCCATATTTCCAGGAGAATCATTGACGCAACTTATCGCTTCGGTTCTCGAAATTCTGGTCATTCTCTGTTTGTGTGGGAATTGGGTTCTAGGGGTATTTTCTCGTAAACACGAGTATCGCATTCGTTTGCCACGACATATCCTGGAGCCCACGTTACATGCGTCGGCGTCAAAACAGACATGTGGTGCCGTCAACTGCACGGGCGGTTTCCAGGTCAGCCGATGTAACTTATGTCTAAGGAGGCGAGTGCCCTAGAAAACGAGCTGTGGGCAAATTTGGCCCTAAGCATCTGGCTCCTGAGCCCCAAGCGCAGGAGTTATTCGGCTCCGACGCTTGTGGCTCGGGCGTCAGACGGTATCGTCTCAAGCGAAAATGACATTTAGCCACTTTGTTTCCCTCACAGAGTCTCGCTGGAGAACAATCTCTAGGCAAATCGAAGTACAGACCGCTATCGAAGTACAGACCAGAATTTCCAAAACAGGGTTGGTAAAAGGAGGGCGTGGCTGCTCTTGTAATCAAAAGTTGGCGATGGCGGCCCCAGTTCTGGTAGACAATTTTCTTTTTAGGGCAGTTGATGTTGTCTTTGGCCAGTACACAGGATGACAGGATGGCAGCTCTTTCAGATGGAAATGTCCCACGGAGATCGGATCCAACGACATTTTCAAATGGAATACGCAGTTGCTACCATAGAAATATTGCAGGAGAATAAAGAAAATGTTCGGAGCCTCAACCTGCCAAGGGACATTCAGATCACCTGAAGGCATCGCGATAGCACAACAATACCATAAGAGTGCCTCTAGGTCGAAGCAAATATTTGTGGTGCAAGTGCACATCATTACTCGGTCTTTACCTTTGATCTCACTGTAAGCAGGGACTTCTGGAGTAAAGCTAAGACACGGTTCAAAGCTTTAGACTTCTGTCGATGCGGGACGAAATCTTCAGCTGAGCTAAGATTCGCTCATCAAGGTATTTTTTGCCTATGAACATTATGACTTTCGTCCGGTAATGTCATCTTTGTGATGTGCGTTACGGACCACGACGCTTCGAAGCTTTTATACTACAGCTCCGTGGAAAAAAAACCTTCATAAAATAAGATCTGGCAGCACGGGTTTCGTCACAAACGTCTACATTTGACGAAAACCTCTGCGAAACCGAATACCACTTCTGACGAGATCCTTGTGACCGAATAAGGAGAATCATGAAGGTCTGGAAAGAGCAGAGAACTAAAGGAAACAGAAGAAGTAGTGAGTCAAAGAAACGGACATCTGGACAAGCCCGAACCATCAACTGACGAAGTTAAGGAGATACGTTCACGACCGCCAACCATGTCTCCTGTGCGCTGCAGAAGAGATTAGTGCTATGATGGCTATAAGAAGGGCACAGAAATTCCCTCACCGGTTTTACTGGGAGAATAGTTTCCCGCGTTGATTAATCTCTTTTTAGGATGCGGCGCGATTCTGCTTCCTTTCAGTATAGTCGTGTGTTTATTTCATTGGATTGGTCTTTTCGACCTATGTAGTTGTTGGTTCAATGGGGAGCAATTAAAGGCATATGTTAATGTTAATTAAATGTTAAAGTTAATTAAAGGCACGATAAATTTCGTACGGTCTAGAATGCTAGCAGAGTGCTCTTCTTTGTCTTGAGGTCTTGTCGTGCAACTTAAGGTGTACTGTTTAAAATGTCACCTCTCTAAAGTTTTTTTTCGCTACCGTGGGTGGTTCAGTTGCACGCTACGGGAATTTCCTATGCTATATAGTGGAAAAATGGTGAAAAAAAAGAAGTGAAACGGTCGAAATCCTACGAAGAAAAGGCTCCATCTTAATGACTCAAAATTTCGGACGAGCTTCCCATAGGCATCTTACCAATAACCGCTACGGTAGGTACTGCTGCATGAATGTACTCCTATATTTAGTTATTTCTGCCAAACGAGGTTATTAGATAGAACCTTTATTGGCCCGACGTTTCGACCTTCTCGTCTTCTTCAGAGGCCTGAAAATGGCTCGAAGCTTTCAATTTGTCACCTACCCGATCAAGCGCCTTCCCCACTCTAGCGTTTCCGACGTGTGTCCCGAACACCCCGAATTTGTACTCATATATTTATGCAGCACCGCGGCCGCTTCATACCATCCCTTCGCTTCATATTTTACTTCACAAATGAAGCAATACGAGCATCAGGTACGGTCGTCCATCTGTGGGCGGGCGGGCGCGGTTACCGTCTAATAGGTCGGTATGTTGCAGGCTAATGCCGTTTGGACTCCAGAAATTTCGGCACCGAGCTCATTTTCAAATTGCCTAAGTCACCAAATCCGCTAAAACTTGTATATAGGGGTAATTCAACATCCTGATCACGAATATGACATTCATTTTTGGCGCTGGCGCTAATGGATGACACTACGATTATCTGCGCTCTGCTAAGGCTGAGCCCAGGAGGTAGTGTCCTCTCTTGGCGCCAGCGACAAGAGTGAATGTCATATTCGTAATCAGGATGTTGAATTACCCCTATATACAAGTTTTTAGCGGATTTGGTGACTTAGGCAATTTAAAAATGAGCTCGGTGCCGAAATTTCTGGAGTCCAAACGGCATTAGCCTATAGCAGGGGTGCGGAATTCCGTCCTGCTACTCGTCTTCGCCTTAGGGAGTTGTCGTGCCAACTTGAAGGGAAGCAGTTGGAAATGCCACCTCTCTGAAGTTTTTTATTCCACTACAGTGTGTGGTTCAGTTGCACGCTACGGGAAGTTCCGCGCTAAAATTTTTTTCATTGGAGATTATTGCCCATGTTTATTACGACTTCCAAGTGCCTGCTGTCACTGTCTAACAGTACATTGCCATTAGACCCGTGGATAATGGTCTCTAGTTACTACAACACCACTTGTGAAGAAGAAGACAAAGAAGAAGGCTCCGCGGAGTACTTTGGTGAGCATATGGTTATGCATACAAAGAGAGTAAGACGAGAAGAAAGTGTCCCAGATTGCAGTATTTCCTAGAGAGTACGGTAGCTCTTCCTTAGGAGTTGCAGGTTTGGAACAAAGTGGGAGATTAAGAGATAGAGAGAGCTAGAATTGGAGAAGCTAATGATAGTCTCTCTTCAAATCGAGACCATTTAGAGCCACATCTTTAAATAGGTGTCAGGTGAGAGTGTGAATCGGCGTGTCATCTAGCACATGTTGACGCTGCTTGATCGAATCTAGCCGTGAAATCCGGTTTTTTTATCATGAGCGCCGAGTTTGTTGAACAGTGACGACGGGAATGCAGCGCAAGGCTATTGGAGAGTATCTGCGTGGGCAACGGTTCTGAGACAATGAGAAAGTGTTCCGTCACGGCGTGCCAACATAGAGGTCTGGGAGCCGTTGTTCTAGCAGTGCTCGTCCTTCGGCCGCAGAATCCTCTCCCTTCCCCTTCTTTGTCCTCTTAAAGCTTTCTCGCTTCCCTTGTTTCTGTTCTCTAGCCCACATAACACGTCGCGAACTTTTGACTAGTCGTTCAACCCTAGGCCTTGCTGCGAGCATCTTTGACGGATCCGTCCATTCCTTTATTCACTAGAAAGCGAGCATCCATAAACTGACCTTTAGGTCAAAATGCTCAAGAAATGTTAAGGCGTCTCTAACCAGGTAAGCTAAGAGGAGAATCAGAGAACGATTGGAACGAACAGTCAGCAATAAAATCGCCAAGGGTTCGAAAAAGACCGAAATAAACCACCGAGTCCTTGATCTCGTGGCAGTGTAATGCAGTAGAGGGACGTCCCTGACCCCTCACGTAGAAGGCGCTGGCGATGAGGTGCAAAACAGCGACTCTCCTACTATATATAAACAGCAATGTCTGCCTGTCTGTCTGTCTTTCTGTGTGTGCGCGTTCTGTTCCGATATCCAGCATTACCTGAAGAGCCATTGTAAGGGAGGGGTCAGTATGGTTTGGATAGGGCATGGGCCAAGATGTACGGAATATGCATAAACTGATCTAAGCCCCGCCCACTGTTGGGGGGGGGGAGTGTTCATAGACATTAGCCTTTATTTGGATAATAAGGATTAAGGGTAAGGCTTTTGTCGGCGACCAATCCCTCTCTGGGACGCGGTACGCATTCTACTTCCATTCAGAATCGCAGTGGATTATTGCATGCGATGGCCTATACTGAGACTTTCGGGAGCCAGCCAAGACGCAAGTCAGTGTGCTTGTCCTCCTAGACGAATTTGGTAGCAATTCATCCCGGAGGAGAGAACTCGATCTGGACGGGAGTCAATTAGAAGCAAAGAAAAACAAACATGGGAAAGGAATACACTCCACAACACAGATGATCCGTTTCGCTCGGTATCGCAGACGAATCATCATTGTCTAGCCAACCCCCGAGCTCATCAGTGCGATAGGTTGAAGACAAGAGGACATAGACTACATAGGGGAAGGTGTGAGAAATAGGACAAAAAGAGAGAGATTGTAAAAAAGGGGGTAACATGCAAAGTTCATGCATCAAGATGATGATGAATTACACATAATAATGAAAATTATACATAATAATGAAAGAGTGATATAACACGAAGTGTGCTGTAAATACGTGTGGAAGGAAGGGAAAAGGAGTAAACCGGCAAAACCACTGAGAGAATGTTGAGTATAAGAGAAGGTATACAAGAAATAAATCAATTAAAGTATAGTGGAAAGAAGGGAATTAGTGTTGATCACTGCTGCAAATGAGTAAACCTGTGACTAGTCTATTTATCTTTCTATAGTTATTTGCGATTGAGTATTTGTAACTTATAAATTTATTTTTGTAAATACACTTAATGCTAGTAATAATAAAATCTTCTTCGTAGCCATTTTTCAAAAGAGTGGTGACCATATCCGTTATTTTGCTAACGAAAGCGTTGAAGAACGAACAAGTGTTCGCTAACCTCAAAGTTTCCGTATATATAACAGAGGATTTGTTGATAAGAGAGATGTTTGTGTCACTATACGGAAATCTGATTACATTGAAGCTAAAATCATCCGTTTTATTATACAGCTTGGTACTAATTTTACCGTTAATGATATTAATTGTTAAATCTAAATAATTACTAGAAACCTCACTCCTATGAGTTTTTTTCAACTGAAGGGTATTTTGATAAACTTGAGAAAGTAGTTCATCCACATCATCATCAGTTTGGTTGTGAACAACAAGCAAATCATCCATATATCTATATGGGATGAACAGCTTACTTTTATTAAACTTTTTAGATTTAGCATAGTCATACTCCATGACAGAAAGCGTAAGATCTGCCAGTAGTGGACTGAAATTGCCACCTTGTGGGACACCTTTAGTCTGCTTGAACGTATTATTAGCAAAAAGACAAAAACTGTTACGTAAAAGATAGTCAATAAAGTATACTAAATCGCTGGATTTGTAATATCTGTAGTTGTTCTTGAGTTCTTTACCATCTGTATAGAAAACATGGTAACCATTGTTAACCGAGATTTGAAAGCCGCACCGCGCGCTGTGCCTAAGGAACTATAATAGGTAAACCAACTTTTAGGAATTTGGCGTTGTCCGGGTTACTTTTGCATATTACAACCACAGGAGCGCCTACCCATAAAACGTTAGACATCGAAAACCAGACCATCTGCATTTTTATGGTATTTCTATGGCCATAGCTTTACACTTTTAACAGCGATCGAAGGCCTGGCACTCGATCTACAAGGTTGAACGTGGCTAGAATCTTGATCCAACAGTTTGGGGGCTTTCTCTGAGTCCTCTACTCCTTCGACACTTTCGAAAGGTCGCTTCAATAAGATTCACACTTTTAAGAGATGGCGAGGCTCATTGTAGTCTTACTGGGAATAGGAAGGAAGGGAAGAAAGGATTTTGAAAAACCGAACACAGGATTTCTCTCGAAAATCACTGGCTACGAAGTGTAGCGGGAAGACCGAGAAATAGCCTCATAGATGGGGAAGTGGACTGTTAAAAAAGGAACAGAGTAAGAAATCCGAGTAGCTTGGATTTGACGAAAAGCGCCTAGTTGTCACCAGCAGCTTTTCATCACGATTTCCACAAAGTTTTCTCATCATTGGGAATGATGCGATGTAGTACAGTATAATGTGAGAGCTATTCTTAGATGAACAACAAAAATATCAGGATTTATGACCCTGCAGAAAGACGCAGCGTGTTGCAAGTGACTGCAACAGTTGACGCATGACATTATAAGAGACAGTAAGGGCGGTTCCAGACACAAGAAACGACGAAGACAAAAGCGGTGAACTGTAATGACATGGTCTTGATGCCCTACAAACGACGCTGAACAGGGTCATGAATAGAGCGTTAGAATTAGTAATGCGCACACTTGAAGACAAACCTCGCGACTGCATAATGTCAGGAGTTGCATTCAATAGGGAACCTATAGTCGCCGAATCACTCTCCAGGCAAGAAAAAGTAAAGGAAACCAGTGAGGTTATTCTAAGCATCCTTGGCAGCCCCACTGTACAAGTTCCCAGATCTGCTTCTTTCAGCAATATCCTACCGCCTCAGATCACTTGTCGTTCCTTCACGTCATCTAGAGTCAATACGATTCAACAGTGGAAAAAATAACGAAAAAACGCGATCCAGAAACGAAAAGAGTGGCAAAAAATAGCCTTAGAATGCGTCTTGTGCAAAAGCAAGGTTTGGAAAGGTTGTCCGACGAACTATTGCGCGAAGAAGCTTCGAGATCTCTTCCGCCCTGCTTTCACGCGGCAGAAACGACATATTTTCGGGTTCTAGTGGGACGTGTAGATCATGCGGACAGCATCAGTCAACGCGCCAACGAAAGAGCGATGCCTGAAGTTTCTCCACCGCACGCAAGTGATAGGGGGAATCTGGAACGCCCCACTCTGTCGACGATCGAAGATCAGCGCCGCAGCATTTGACATGGTTTCAAAGATCAGGTGAACTGGAAAAGTCATGCGAGTCGAGGCTGGCCACTGGATCAGAGCGACTATTGACCGGATCCCGTGGCTTCTCAAGCGAGCACCTGGATGACCACCTACTCTACCGTTATAACTCTTTGGTGAATTCTGGAGGAACGGTATGATGTTCATCGCTCCTCTGATGTGCCCAAAACCCATTGGACAACCCTAGAGCCTTACAAGGGAAAAACTAAGAAGTTACTGGTGCCGCTCGAGTATTCTGTGTTCAACGGGAGCACAGGTGATAAAGGTGAGGTGTGAGTGTGGTGAGACACGGATCATGCTCAGCGACGGTCGACGACGACGAAAATCAAGCTCCCAACATTTCCCGTAGCCGGAGCAGCATGGAGGGAAGGTTACGGTGGTGGATAATAGGTCCGCAGTTAGCATGATCCACTTCGTGGACCCGGGAAGCTCAAGTGGTCGAAAAACTGATCAGATGCACCGTGAACGTTAGTTCGTGAGAACGGCACTGGTCAACAGGTAGAGGCGGACACTCCAAGCAACGCTCGCCTCTACGTCGACCAACTATTCTAAAGAGACTGAACGAGTTAGGCTACGAAACTCCCCCTCCCGCACCCATCATATTCACAGGACGTAGTGCACACCGACTAGTCTTTCTTTAAACACCTCGACAACTTTCTCAGGAAGAAATGCATTAATAGCCGATGCAACGCTGCATTCACCGCTTTCATTGCCTCTAGATCGCCGCGCTTCTTTGGAATAGCAATTAAGCAACCTGTTTCTGTTTAGCGGAATTATGATGATAACGAAGATTGTTGCATTTGTAACTTCAATTAATGAAGTTTTATTTAAGCCGGAATAGGCGTGCTTGAAATTCGGAGTCGAAACTCGCAAGACCCCATCCTTATGATCTGATCGCTAGTTTGCAATGGAAAATGGTCTGCCTGAACTTCATCACTTTGCAGATGCTACGCGTATCGTAGCTACAGCCACACACAATTTTTTTGAATGGACACCTATATAACTGAGAATATGTCCCGACTAGGCTTCCTCTCCCCGCCAATTGTTTTCGTCGCTTGTTTTTTCTCTGGTCTCAAATCTATGGGCTGATAGGATTCCCGTATTCTCTTTCTCTTCTCATCTGCGCTCTGCTCTTTCTTGAAGCTCCACGCAGTGCGAACGCATGGAAGCAGGTTCTAATCCAATCCCATGTCAAACGTCATGCCCGCAAATCATCAACCTTTCGACAGTGTTTGCACAGTGTACGGTTATGGAACCAGTAGACAGCAAGTAAAAACAAATCAAAAACCTGAGATAGGCCTCGCTTAAATACAGATGCTGGAGACAAAGGGAATAATAGTGCGAGTTGTGCGATTTTGCGTGCGAAGGCAGCATTGAATTTCAAGCGGAAAGTGGGCTTTTCCCCTCAAAGATGCTAGAGAGCCTCGGTGAGCTTATTTTTTCACCTTGTCTGGGTTTTTCCCTGAAGCAGGCTGTACTCTCACCACCACAGATCCTGGTCTTTGCCGTGCGTGGGGAGAATGGGTTCGCAGCTGTAGTAGCGTGCCACTTTCTCCGCTCAAAAGTGGGGCTGGAGGGTAGCGATACCCTGGTGCAGACACCATACTCCGCTACAGCGCGGCTAACCAGGCGTCTACCCATAGCCAAATACGCTACTTACCTGCATCCTCTTCCTTCTGGTTGTTCTTTAGGGTAGCGTACGTGTTTCGTTGCGGGAACTTGGCAGCAACCAAGTGCTCGCACTTGGGCACCACTACCCTCCAGCAACATTCCCCTGCAGCGGAGAAAGCGGCACGCTACTTCAGCTGGGGACCCGTTCGCTACGCATATTGCAGGGACCGTCCTCTAGGTGAGTGTACAGTTCGTCTTTGAATGTAGTATGGAGAATAATTTGCTTCTCTTCAGGGAACGGAGCAGAGGCTCTAAATAGTACGACAGTCAAGCAAAGACGGGGCGAAAATAGCCGAAAACACCCGAAATAGGGGCCTTACTGATCTAATAAATTAGCAAGTGCTCGACTCTTCGCCTGAGTTAAATAACCGCTGCTCAAAGATCAATGTGAAAAATCACGAGAACTGCTTAGAAAACACATGAATTTAATTAGTGGCAAACTTCACGACAATATCAACAGGGGTCCTCAACAGAAGCAGGGTCATGGTAATGGCATTTATATGAAGTGCTTGTCGAAATTTGCGGGAGACAAGTGAGAAAGCCACAGTTAAAGAAGTCCAAAATCACCAAACAGTTACTACTTGCAATGACACCGTTGCACTTTGACAAAGAAAGGTATCTTCATCACCAGCAAGAGCTAAGACTCTCCAGAAGGAACACTGAAGAGGGGGAAAAGTGCCATTAAGTTGCAGATTGTGGCTGAAAACAACTGATCCGATCGTGATCAGTTTGCTCGTCAGTGCTACCATTTGTGTGCGTGTCAGTGTTGGTGCGTGGATATGTTAAGCCTTGCTGGGATGCTTAGAGACCGCTTTTCGTCGGAAAAAAAGCCATGTGAGCACTTGTTATTCAGGGCCACATTGCCATCTTTTTTTCAGGGGCACGATATTCTTTGGCAATCGGCGTAGTCATCTTACATGCCTAAGGCTTTATTGAGCCGCTTGCCTTTGAATGCACGGTGACGAAAGCAAGGCGACGGATATGATGCTCTCTATACAAAACCTTAGGTGCCCACATGTGAGGAAAACACCAGTCAAGAACGCCTCAAATAATACTTCTCTTCACACTTCAGACGTTGTACGAATTTGCACCTCACCAAGGGGTCTTAGCTAAGGCTTTCTGATGAATGGAACAGAATAGACTTCAATTATAAACTAGAATAGATCTCAACTAAAAAAATGTTTATCATAAGCCTGATATCATGTGCGCCTAAGACTGCAAGCAGTCTTACTCTTCCACCTCATTTGAACGCCCTTTCGCGAGGGCGCAACATCGTTGGGGAGTCCCATCAGGCGGGACGGGTGATAGTATTTGGTCTAGGGAAAATTTTTTGATAATAGATTTCCCTTGTTACAGGGACGCCATAATGGGCAGGGGTCGTATTTGCTCCTTGTTAGCATAGATGGGAGGGTCATATTTGGCTTCTGGCCTTCTGAGAAGTGGGTTGCTGACTTGTCGTAGCTCTTCCTGTTTCTATGTACTATATACCCCCCCCTCCGCCCGACAACTCGATCGGATCAGAGGGAGGAGGGTCGTAGCAAGCCACCCTTAGGGCAGGGTCTTACGGATCCGACCAAAATCCCCAACTAATGATGTGCCCTGGATTGGTTTGGCTTAGTCTGCTGTGTACTACGCAATTTTTCAAACGATTACACCGTGTCTTCAAAGTTCTCGAAAAAAATTTAGGAAAATGTCGATTTTGATCAGAGCTAACCTAAACGCTCCTGCAAATAAGGCTTACGAAGACGAAGCCCACTGGCGGTTGCTCACTTGAACAAACGTTCCATTATAATCGGTGTTGAAAGGCATGAAAGCTATCGCAAACTACATGAAAAGAAGCAAGGAGTGCTAGGAGAAGCAGCACCACAGAATACACATAACCAAGATCAAGGTCATCATCTTTATGTGGACTGGTTCATCATCATGGATCAACGTTCGGAGAGGTTTAGCACAGTGATCATAAGGATCAGAATGTCTATCAAATTTGCTCTCGTTATTCATGAAAGACGTTGTTACTGTTATGAGAGTGGTTCTGAACTAGTTACACAGAAATTTCTGAAGGTCCCTTCCCAATGTAATGGATCAGCAGTTCAGCCACACAATCCAGCGGACATTCAAGGTTCTGATTAACTTTTTTATCTCGCTAAATGAAGCGCACGCAATCATCTTTTTGCATACAGGGCTCATAATGTTAGATATAGTGTTGAAAGGAATGCAAAAAATTCTAAAGAGAGAAAAAAATGAAAAAACTATAGAAAAAGATTACGCGTACGAAATGGCATGAGTGGAGCGAATTATGAAATAGTTGTCTGAAAAGGCAAGCATATTGGTTGGGGATTTTTGATCGAGATCGTAACGACCCACACCTAGTTCAGGGTGTTGGTAACGATTCCGCCCCCAATCCCTCCTCCGGATCAAGCTGTGAGGGCGGGGGAGGAGTATATATTGTGATACGAATCCACCGAAAAATCACTGAAAATGGCAACCTTTGCAGAAGGTTAGAGGAAATACGACGCCCTCTCCTCTTACCAAAGTCCAACAAGAAAAATTGAACGTATAAATAATTTCTTTAGCGAAATACGAGCCCCTTTCAGCGAACCAAATAACCGCTCGCCTCGCACCCCTCTTCTTGGAAATCACACAACGATGTGCGACTTACCCAGCGTTCGCTGCGAGTCATTCTCTCCAAGGCATACTTGATACGATTAGCACTTATCACCGCTAATAAATTTTAATAAAAAAATGATCGAGGTGGAACTAGATTGAATTGGGCTAGCTTATCATTGCTGCGCTATCGTGCTTTTATCAAGGGGTTCTGATCCGGAGAAGGGAAGATCCTCTATGACTTTAAGCTGCGCCATCTTGTACGTTGAAGGGCTTCTGCACCTTGACTGATCGTGGAGCTCTCGTTGGATGTCTTTTGGCGTAACCTTCATACCGGAGCGTGCTGTTCAAGTAATTCACCCAAAGTTCAAAAGTCGCCTTCTGGAGCGCTAAATCACGCTGGAGTTACTTTCACATTTAATCTTCCCAATTTTAGCTTTCTAGAGAAGTGTGCTTATGTTTCGCCGTCTCGGTTTTCTTGTGGTTGTGTTTTTGGAGAATGAGCTTATGTCTCATCCTCTCATTTACCGTTATGGTTGACTGTATTCACCATGGCTTGTAACGTCTCGCTCATACTCGATGAGCCAAAGAGACAGCGTTCAGACTTCGCGACGGCAGCGCCTCGGTCGTGCGTTCGGCGCGATCGATGCGCATGCTTTCAGAAGCGCTACCGTCGCGAATTCTGAACGCTGCCTTAGCCAAGATATCAACGGCCTTGTGATGACTCCCGATCGCGAGCTGTAGCGGCAATGCAGTTATCAAAAGAAAACAAATCGTGACCTTGGAATTCCCTACAGCACGTTTACAAAACAATTAACCAACAATCAAAATAAGCGGGCGCCATCAACACAGCAACGAAACCGCCCCTCTTTGCGAGTTATTATTAGCAAAAGAAGCGTAATGTATTGCCCTCGTGTTACAATAACAGCCATCTTTTCCGACTTTTCAGGCTCTAAGGAATGCGAGAAAGCAGAAACGTAAGCAGAGTAAACTTGTAACAATTTTGAAAGGCTCACTAAAGGCTATTCTTACTGGCACCTCACGCTAAGACTCGAAGGAAGACAGTCGTGGAAATGGCCACGATTTTCACTTAGACTGTTAATCTGAATGTTATGATATTCCTAGGATTTCTCAGAAACGTTGGAAACAATGCAAGATTGGCGGAATAGAAAGCGAGTCTTGAATCTCGGAGCCTAAGCCAGGTTCAGGATACGGATCAACACGACCAAATGAAACGCAGGGTCATCAATACGAGTCCTCCAAGGGAAAACTACCTTACACTATGTTTTGCCCATAAATCGACGCCCCTGCGACATCGTTCGTTAGCAGCAGTTGTTAAATCTGATTAATGATTCCTTCGTCCAACTTTTTTTTGTGAGCAAGTCTTGTGGGGTGTATGTTACTGCGTGTTAT